>JAJJMA010273124.1:0-12895 GCA_023529015.1 Papaver nudicaule | reverse complement strand
TATAATCTAAAGCAGTAAAACTCAAACGTAAAGAGAGAAAAGATAACACTACAAATCAAGTAAACGCGTAATTTGTTGTCACAGATTAGCAACTTATGATATTTTTCCACATTAATTCATTTACATGTCAAATGTGCACATATTTGCACCTAGACTGAAGCCAGACAACCGCCTTCATCTACCCCGTATCTGCTAACTAAGTCTACACCAAACTCTAATTAAGTCCATAGATGCAACCCACTTTCTTTGCTTCAAAAAATAAATGAAACTGGCAGTTTCATTGAGACACCATAAGTAATCTTTAGTGAATCCGATACGTTATAAAGCAAATTGATGAATCTATTAAACAATATGTATTTATCACTACGGGAAAAACCATCATCGACAACTCTCTAAGAAGGTTGTCGTTCATATATCACAACTCACACCCGGGAGTCGTCTAGGCATGGGGTTGTGGTAAGTCTGAACTTTGATGCAACTCATGGCTATGAGTTGTGAAGCAGTTGTGGTTCAGTCGTCAACTACACCTGGAGACAGTTGTGATTCTATCTCGAAACTATATTGATAGTATAACACAACTCATGTAGAGGTTGTATGTCAATCTCTCACAACTGTATATGGGTATAGTAGAAAGCAATAACACAACTCTCAGTTAAGTCGTGAAGATGTTCTTACACAACTCATACTTGAGTTGTGAACAATAATGTCACTACACAAGTTAGGGTTGTAGCCCCTATCTTGAACAACTCCTAATTGAGTTGTGAGACTTTGCTTCACAACTTATCTCATGAGTTGTGCTCAAATATTAATTAGGAAAAAAAATATAGAAAATGCACTTTTGATCTTTCACATTCAAATTTAAACCAGTATTAACTTAAGCTTAATAACATTTATTAATTAATATTGAAGTCATAATTTACAAGAAGGGTTCTCAATGCTAAAAGCATATGTACAACTTAGAAGAAAATCCAACAGGAGTTCTCACTAACTTTTCAAGAGGGGTTCTCACTAATTTTACAAGAGGGGTTCTCGCTACTGTCTCTGTTCCTTTTGAATCAATGAGTAAGCCTCATCTTCAGATTTTTCTTTTTCAAGTACTGTTGTAGCAACCCAACAGGGTTTTGTTGGTTAACTATCACCTTGGCATCACAAATTTCTTCTTTAACATGTGATAGTATCTTCTGTCTTTAAAACGAACGCCGCAATTGGCAGGTGATGGGATTTTTGGTAGCGAGGAACGAGTAGATCATGTATCTGAACAAGAAATGCACATTTTAGATGCATAAAAACTGTAAAAAATAGCATAGCATGCTAAGTATAAAACTTGAACCGACTAGAAAAAAGTAACGGTGAAAGTGTATACCTTCAGTAGTAAGTGTGCTCTTCGTGTTTCCTGAACTACTCACCTGACTTGAAATAACTGTTGATGGTGTCCCTGAGAGTTCTGTTAAGAATGAGGTCATTCATGGTTATATTTGTCGTTCCGAAAATACACATGGATTTTGAAAGACTGTTGCCACTGATACCTGATTCAAGTACATTAGCAAACCAAGCAGTCAATTATTTGCATATATGGAGATGGAGAAAGAAGAGCACAAATCAGTTACGTGAAAAGAGATAAAGATTTCTTACATTCATTGCAGAAACTCTAAAAACAACACTTTCTTGTAAGCACTGCGTCCTTCATCACTTCTTTACACCAAGGGCAGTATAGTTCTGAGTGAAAATTTATAACTCGCCTTGAAGCAGATGGTATGCTTTCAACTTCCTTATCAAACACAGCCCTGATTCAAAGAAGACTTAAGTTAATTTTTACTGATATGTCAAAATAAAAGAACTAAACCAACCTGCAGAAAACAGAGCAACCAACTTACCCATTGGGCTTCATAACAGAAAACAAGAGAGTCCAATCACATACAGACCTGCATTACATTTTAGTACTTGAATTAAACACACAACACTCGACCCCCGGAGTGAAAACAATTGTGGTTACAGATGTACATGTTTGTATACCTGAAGGAGAATGCGCGCAATGAGTACTGGTTGTTTCAATCGGAAGCTTTGAATCATGACCTTTGAGTTCTTTACAAGAGTGTAACCTCCACATTGCAGTAACGCAAGAATCTGCATCATATATACAAGCAAGTTGGAAGTTACATACACATATATACAAGCAAGTTGGTAGTTACATACAGATAGATAAAGATGGCCTATAGTGACTGCATCATCTATAGCTGTAATGATATTCTAAGTTACCGTAGAGGGGTAATCGAGAACACTTCTCAAACACCATCACTATGCATGGAAATAATGTTTACTAAGTTCAAGATTTACTACAAAACATACCTGGACAGGAATAAACAGAATAAACACAAATAGACACTCAACTCTACTGAACAAAACAGAAATAACTATGAAAAAAATAAGATGGAGTTCGCAGACAAATCGGGACTGAATTAAACCCATTATCTGTGGATACCACATCCCTGCGGTTGTCTGGCCGTACCAATCGATAAACCAATCAACTGGTTTAAATTTCTGCATCCTATTGGTATACACAACACCATGAAAAACTAAAGTAACAAATACAAAAAACAAAAACAAAAAGAACCATTTGCAAAAATATGAAAGAAAAAAAATCAAAACCCATGAAATTGAGCCTATGGAACAGAAGTTTGAGCCATTTATAGCTACAAATCATGCTACAAAAAGCTCAAACTTCATGAAATTGAGATATGGAACAGCAGCAGCAGGGAAACCCATGAACTTCTCCCTGCAAAAATCAAACGAAACACGTCAAGATATGAAACCCAAAAACAAAAACTAGACCTAGAAATCAAAAATCCTAAAATAAGTTGATCCATAGTACCTGAGATTTTGTGAGAGAAAGAGTTTGAGAGTTGACAGCTTTGGAAGTCAAGAACCCATGGGTTTAGAAACCTATGAGATTTCCACTGGCTGAATCTGCCATTGACGACCCTTAACCCAAGCAATCCTTTAACCTCAGCAGAACCCTTAACATGAATCGAAGGTTTCCGCCATGAATCGAAAGTTTGACCTAGAAATTTCAAATCTAGGGTTTGCGAAAATTAAAAATGGGATAACAGTGGAAATTATTTTAAGATCTAGGTTTAGGTTTCAGGGAAGAAGAGATTTAGGTTTGTGAAATCATTTTTGTGTATTATAAGATCTGGGTTGGTTGATTAAAGAGAAGAGGAGAGGGAAGCGGGCCGCTGTAAGGAGGAGAAAAAAAAAATGGATGAAAGGAAAATCAAACAATCTGATGACCAGACTTAGGGTTTCTTCTAAACATCATCTTTGATTTTGATTCATCAATCGTAAAGAATCAGAAAACAAAAAAAATGAGAGAAAGAGAAGGGCGGTGCTCGTAGAAGGAGAAAGAGAACGAAGAAAGAAAGAAAAGAAGAGAAATGGATGGGAAAAAAAATGAAGAAACCAGAACAGGATAAGGTTCGATTGGGTTAAACGCCATCTACATTTGGGCGGGGGCTGTTTGGATGGGAAAAACACAATCTACAAGACAATGACTTATGGCCGTTAGATTGAAATCTAAACAATCTCATTGGTTAATAACAAGCTTACGGATCGAGAAAATCTTTTTGTTTTTGGCAAACCAAACAAGGGTTGCCTACCGTTGGATTGATCCATTTGGACGGTGTACATTTGTTCATTGTGTCATACGGATTGAGAAGCTTTGTGCTTCTTTTGTGTTTCTTTTGTGCTTCTCTTTGTGCTAAAACGACCTACGAACTAAAAACCTCGAAGCTCCGAGTGACTTCTAACCTCATATTTAGCAGAATCCATCATGGAAACTAATAAATATGGAGTCGTGGGGGTCTATTCAAGCTTTCACGCCCCAATCCAACGTCGATGGTTTAACGTCAAATAAAAAACCTAATTCAAAAAATTCTTCGGGGGCGTTACCCCCTAGACCCCCAGGACCCCCTATGTTCTGGTGTTGAAAGTATTCCAACACATTCATCGTATTTCTGGTGTTTACTAGGTCCATAGTGTGACAAAACAACCTTAATTTGTGTTATTGGTGTCCCATAGGAAGCGGCCTTAGAAAGACATACGAACTATCAACCTCGAAGGTCCGAGTGAGTTTTAACCTCTAATTTAGCAGAATCCATCATGGAGACCAGTAAATATGAAGCTTAAGTGTCGATTCGAGCTTCAAATATGGATGAACGACATACGAACTATCAAGATCGAAGCTCTGACTGACTTCTAACCTCATATTTAGCAGAATCCATAATAGAAACTGGAAATAAGGAGCTCAGGTGTTGATTCGAGCTTCAAATGTGGTAGAACGACATACGAACTATCAACCTCGAAGGTCCGAGTGAGTTCTAACCTCTAATTTAGCAGAATCCATCATGAAGCTAGTGTATATGCATCTCAGGTGTTGATTCAAGCTTCAAATGTGGTAGAACGACATACGAACTATCAACCTCGAAGGTCCGAGTGAGTTCTAACCTCTATTTAGCAGAATCCATCATGAAGCTAGTGAATATGCATCTCAGGTGTTCATTCAAACTTCAAATGTGGTAGAACGACATACGAACTATCAACCTCGAAGGTCCGAGTGAGTTCTAACCTCAATTTTATCAGAATCTATTATGAAGCTACTGTATATGCATCTCAGGTGTTGATTCGAGCTTCAAATGTGGTAGAACGACATACGAACTATCAACCTCGAAGGTCCGAGTGAGTTCTAACCTCTAATTTAGCAGAATCCATCATGAAGCTAGTGAATATGCATCTCAGGTGTTGATTCGAACTTCAAATGTGGTAGAACGACATACGAACTATCAATATTGAAGCTCCGAGTGAGTTCTAACCTCAAATTTATCAGAATCCATCATGGAGACCAGTAAATATGAAGCTTAGGTGTCGATTCGAGCTTCGAATATGGTAGAACGACATATGAACTCTCAACATCGAAGCTCCGAGTGAGTTCTAACCTCAAATTTATCAGAATCCATCATGGAAACTTGAAATAAGGAGCTTAGGTGTCTATTCGAGCTTCAATTGTGGTAGAACGACATACGAACTATCAAACTCGAAGCTCTGACTGACTTCTAACCTCATATTTAGCAGAATCCATAATAGAAACTTGAAATAAGGAGCTCAGGTGTGGATTCGAGCTTCGAATATGGTAGAACGACATACGAACTATCAACCTCGAAGCTTCGAGTGAGTTCTAACCTCAAATTTATCAGAATCCATCATGGAAACTTGAAATAAGGAGCTTAGGTGTCTATTCGAGCTTCAATTGTGGTAGAACGACATACGAACTCTCAATATTGAAGCTCCGAGTGAGTTCTAACCTCTAATTTAGCAGAATCCATCATGGAAACTTGAAATAAGGAGCTCATATGTCGATTCGAGGTTCAAATATGATAGAACGACATACAAACTCTCAATATTGAAGCTCCGAGTGAGTTCTAACCTCTAATTTAGCAGAATCCATCATGGAGACCAGTAAATATGAAGCTTAGGTGTCGATTCGAGCTTCGATGACTAGTACCTTGCCAGCAACAAAAGATGTAGCTTGTTGTGGAGAGATTGTTGAAAGCACTAAGCTTTGCTTGGATGCAGTAATCAATTCGATCGAAACTCTTGTGGTGTTTGAAAATGATAACCTTCATTCATGGTCAAACAATACATGGGACATATGTCTCATGCTCACATCCGTCGAGTGATATACCGATTGTTAATGAAATGGTTAGACATTTCTAAGAAATAAATTAAATAATTATAAAAGCATCATCATTTTTTGATAGTGAATTTATTAACGCTTTCTGTTCCGATCAAGTTTTATGCCCAAAATCTTAGTAAAAATTTACAATTTTTCGGACTATAGTAAAACCCGATTATCTCACACATGTGTGAAAATCCCGTCCAGATTCGTATATTTGTTCTTTCTTGCGTGACATGTAGTTCGTGTTTCCTATTATAACTAACAACATGGTCAAATCAAGCATATTTTTCTCAAGGGACTTGCTCCTTTATTTTTATTTTATTTTTGAGATTCAAAATTACAAATTTAATGAGTAGGATACAAAAATTTCAAGAACCTCTTGTATTGGCTTGTTTCCTTATGAGAAACTAATACATTTTTTTCTGAATTGGGGTGGGGTAAAAACCGAGACAAGAAATACATAAATGGATGTGAAGTCTGGTAAATTCTTAACACTTTTAAAGGCCAAATGCCAAATTCGATAACAAATAACTTAATATGTCCCTTAGGTATTCGCCGACGGGAGGAAATGCAGGCCCAACGGGACAAGCTAGGAATTTGGGTCAATTTACGTCCACTTTCAACCCTGTTTTGCTAGGAACTGAGGTCCCAAAGTGAGGAGGACTTTTCCCTCAATTTATGAGAAACCCGCAAGGAACTGAGGTACTAGGGCTGAAATGGATTACAAATTGTTGTACTTTGCTTCTCTCATCGATGGGATAAAATGAAACGGAAGGTTCTTATTTCGAATGTGTGAAATCAGTCGAGTTAAACTCAAAAGTAATCCAATACAGTTGTTGATTCAAATACAATTCGTCATACAAATGGGTAAAAAGCATTAGGAAAAGAACATGTCTATTGTCTAATCCAATACAATTCCGGTTAGTTGCTCGGTCTCAAGGAAAGGTTATGGGAAGCACCAAACCTTGACAGTTTACCAACAAGTCATTCTTATAGATGAATTCTCCAAAGGCGTCGAAATCGCTCTTCTCCCATGTAAAAGAGTTGCCAACCAAAGCCTGATGGTCACTGAGAGTTGTTTCGTAAGTGAAATCACCACATTTGTGGGGGATTTGAAAAAAAAATCACTGTCGGCATGGGTTAAGCTATAGTCAGCATGGATTAAGCTAAAAATCGGCATGCCGACTGTGATTTTTTCAAGGCCTCACAAATATGGTGAAGATCCAATCTAACCTTCTAATTTAAACCCATTTTTGGTTTTTGATACATTTACAAGTTTAATTTTGCTATTTTGCTACCCAAACCCAGGTGAAGTAAATTTTTGCACCCCATACCTAGAAATCCTACATTCGCCAATGTGATAAGTCACGAGAGAAAGGCATCAATCATCCCCGACTAATTTGTGGTCGGTAGGAAGATCGATCGAAACACGTTTAAGAGCATCTCCAATAGTAGGTGGAGGTATTAATTTTTATTGCCACATAAGATCTAAGACCCAATATTCATGAAAATCAATCTCCAATAGTTGGGTTTTTGAGTTTAAAGGTGATGACATGGACTACAAAAGGTGTTAGAAAAAGTCTTAACTAGACTTTCCGAAAGACCCTCAATTTTATTTATTTTCCTTTAATAATTAATTTAAATTAAATTAAATGACTAAGATTTTATCCACATAAGATATCCTAAAGGTTATAACATCCACTGTTGGAGATTGTTCATTAGTTTCAAGGTCAATCCACATAAACCCTTCAAAATAAAAGTCTAAATAAGACCTTCATATATGAATTTTTCCACCCACTATTGGAGATGCTCTAATGACTAACACATGCAGTAAATCAGTCTTAATCACTCCAACTTACACATGTAGCACATCGTCACAATTTTCTTAATGTCAAATCAGTCAACAAAACATAATCCTAAACTAAAACACTTGATAATGTATTTTAGCAAATTGTGTATGAGCTTCTCACTAGAATTAAACACTTGAGTTTTTTTGTTTGTAAATAAATTAGCTGCTCAAGTGACATACTCAAAAGATAAGAAAAGGATATATGCTTTAATCTGATGGCATTATGACCAATAATGACGCATTCCCAACTTCCCTTGATTTGATTTGGAGGTGGTTGGATAATTGGACGAACATTCAAAAATGCCCCTCAAGAAATGAGTACTCGACCCTGTCTTCCATCCATGGAGTTGAGGTCCCAAAGTGCGAGCTTTTCCCCTCAACTTATGAGGAACCCTCCAGGAAGTAGGAACAGAAGCAAAGGTTGAAATGGAATACGATTCTTCTCATTAATGGGATAAAATGGAATGGAAGGTTCTTCTTTTGAGTGTGTGAAATCAGTTGAGATAATGAAATGAGGATGTTTCATAGAAAGTCTCACATAAACTCAAAAGTAATCCAATCCAGTTGTTGTAAAGATAAAAAAGAAGGCAACAGAATCAGATACCCGCCGTCCTTCCTTTCTTGATTCAAACACAATTCGTCATGCAAATGAGAAAAGGGAGTAGGAAAAGAATACGTCTAAGTTCTAATGTCTGATCAAAAACATTAAAACTCAACCGTAAAGAGAGAAAAGATCATGCTACAAGTCAAGCATACGCGTAATTTGTTGTCATAAGATTAGCAACTTATCTTAGATCATACATCTTTGTGCATCATCTCAGATATTTGTGCACGTTCCATTTTTCTACGTGTCAAACGTGCACGAATTTGCAGCCAGATTGAAGCCAGACAACCGGCATAATCTACACGTATCTGCCAAAAACAAAACAACACACGAAATTAAAGAATTAAATAAAAAGGGTCTGCTGCTGTCCCAAAATTTGTCTCACCATCAATCAATTCTTTTAATGGAACACTGCATAGGGATGAGGGTTCACACTAGGCGGTCTTCCTTGTACGCGTTTTTACCCATTTTCTGCATTTTTCCTTCCCTTGGAAGTATCACTTTCTTCAATTTCTTTTCCTTTTTGTATATAAGAAGAGGCTAGGCTACAACCACTCCAATACCATCATTCATTCCAATCACACTTATAAAAAGCTAAGCTAGCTAACCCACTACTACTTATCCTTAAGAACAAGAAGTTTGATTGTGAAAATTGTGTTACTTCTTCATCATTTTCAACTATTGTTCATCTATCTCAGATCATCAAGTTCAATTTTAAGATATGGCTCAAGGTTGGTTATAGTTTCTTTTCTATCTCTTCAATCATAGTTTTTTAATGTTCTAAAGTTCTAAATATGATCAGTGCTACTAGTATATATACTTTCTTGTTTAGTTAGTTTGGAGTTTGATTTTTGATTTTTCATTTTCTTTTGGTGTGATTAATTTGTAGCTGCATACCCTCCTCCTCAATCGTACCCACCAGCACCCGCAGTAGAGGGATACCCACCCCCTGGTGTTTCCTATGCCGCACCGCCTCCTGCCGGATATCCAGAGTATGCCGGTCAGCAACAGTCTCAAGCACCCGGAGCAACCACTGACAGAGGTGGTGACAAAGGTGATGGGTTCTGGAAAGGATGGTAAGTCACATGCACACTTCCCCTTGATTATTACTTTTTTCCCAATAGTAATCGATAGATCAACTACTAATCTTTTGATTAGCTAATTAGTTTACTAATTAATCTTTGTTATTTTTTTGGTTGGAAATTGCAGTTGTGCTGCTCTTTGCTGTTGTTGCGTGTTTGATGCTTGCTTTTAAACAAATTCCTCCTCCTCGAATGCTCCCTGAAGCAGGCTTACATGCATGTTGATTATTACTATGAGATTAGGAGTGTTTTCTTTGTTTCTGCATACATAGGACTCCATCCATCTATGGGTCATGGGTGTTGATATTTGTTTTTGGCACGCAGTGTCTTCATGTTTGACTATTTAGTGTGTGGGAATCTATATGATTTCTAGTGTAATTAAAAGGAGTCTACTTTGATTACTTCATTTTTGTTCTCTTTTGAATTTGGCTAAAGACTATAGATAATGCTCACTTGCCGGAAGTTCATTTACCATCAGAAGAAATGATACTACTAATGCTGATTAGATCAGAGAGGATATGCTAATGGCATCTTCAATAATTTAAGCATACTCCACCTTCCATTGATTCGATACTTGGGTCCCGTGTTGGTTGGTTGAATTAATCAGCCATATCTGACAGTTCAATTACTCTCCTAATGTCTGCCAATTAAGTGGGGGTCGGTAGGTTAGGTAAGGTTAGTTTGACCGTGAATTTGGTCCTACATGGAATTTATAGATATCCATACAACTAGTGGTATATCCATGGCATGGATCATGATTTGAGTCATGACAAAGGCAATTCCCAGATGCTTAGTGCATTTTTGGGTGCCCAAAAACAGACCGTACAGAGATATCTTGAGAAGAGAGAGAGAGTGAGTCACCATTCAATCGATCACCACACAAAACAAATCTCCCTGTTAATCCTACCGTGGGGATAGTGTCACTTCATGATCCGTTTTTTGGGATCCAAAACTGAGCCGTGCCTAGCCGTTTCGGGATAGGCAATTGGTACCATTGGCCTGGCAATTCAAGTGTCATTTCGCAGCCGGCCAGCTCAAACATTTGACCATTTATGGAGTAAAAATTAGTGGTGCCAGCTTATTCATGGGTTAAGTATTTTCAATGGAGATTTTAGGAAGTAATCAGAGAAAATTCAAAGCATCCAAAAATTTCTCCCTCCTCTGAGGTGAAATGAGATGAGGACCTGTTCGAATAATTAAACCTTGATTTAACAGCCAAGATCAGGACCTAATGTTTTAATACTGTACCAAAAAAGTCTAAAGAGATACTAAATAAAAAATAAAATACATTTTTTGCATTTTAGTATGTTTTTAATGGCTACTGCTCCATTATTGCCGGCTTATATCGCTTTAGAAGAATAATCCACTTGGAAAAGTAAAGAAAATAGTAAAAAAGAAAAGATGAAGAGAAACAAACAGAATCAGATACTTTCACTGTGAATGAAACACTACTCTCCCCTCTCTCCTCTCAGAGGATCGGGCGAAAATTGAGTCGACCAGGATGGAGCCGATTCTTATCCAAATCCATAATTCCTAATCAAATTCTTCTTTAATCTTCTCCCTGCCTCTCACAGATCATCCACCAACCTTGTTGAGCTTATACTTGTGTTATTCGATTTACTCCCTAGATTCTTCCTACCTCTCTGTTGTCATTAGGGTTTAATTCGCATGTTAGCATGCTTTCACCCACTCTGCCACCACTTCCTCCTACCAATGGTTCTGCTGTTGAAAGTTGGCTACTGCATGTCGCTTTTCTTACACTTGGCTAAGTTCTTCTGCTATCAATCCCTGCTTTCTCGTAGTTTGGCTGATTTGATCTGGTTTTTTCGATTTTCTGAGTTTATGTTTTTCCCTTCTCTTTGTTTGTTCAGTTTTTTTAGTCTCTCTAGAATCATGGTGCTAATCTCTGCCAGTATCTTTTCCCAGCCGTTTACGCTTACTTTTGTACAACATCGAGAGAGCTTTAATCATTTGATTTTAACTCTTTCTTTCGATATCTTCAAGGGGGTCTCTGGATTGGCTTTATCCCCTCTTAGTTCCAATATAAATAATCTAGCAACTTTCGCTTTTAACCACCTTTCTGTTGATTTTATCCTTCTCAAAGTACTTATTCTGTATCTGTTAGTTTATACTGCCTTTCTGCTTATCTCCCTGCTTATTATTCTCATGAGCTCTTCAAATCTCCAACCTGCACCTAATGAAGTCCCCATCATAGCAGTTAAAGTCTTGGGTAATGCCACAGCTTTTGTAGCAATTAGGAACCGCATTAAATCCTTCTGGCTGCCCATACAGGTTCATTCTGTTCATGACTGTGGTACTAAAGGAGTGCTCAAGGTCACATTCAAATCCTTGCAAGATAAGCATACCATTCTGCTTTCAGATACCTGGACCCTTGGTGAGTATAATGTTGTTGTTGAGGATTGGTTCAACTTCCGCACTAACCCTGCTGATTGCTTTCAACAGGCCACTTTTTTTGTTCAGTTGCATAACCTCCCTCCTGGTTCAACTAACATTCAGGATTTAGCCTTAGAGCTCAGAAAAGTTGGTAAACTCTCCTATTTAGACCTATCACAACCCATAGCTAGAGCTTTGCTTACTTTGAGCTTGAAAATCCCTTTCTCACCAGGTCATTACATGATTTATAAAGGTGTTAGATTGTGGGTTAAGTATGTTTATGAGAATCTGAGGCAATACTGTACCATTTGTGGAATTTTAGGACATACTGCCAGACATTGTTCCAAAACTGACAAGCCTCATCTTGCTCAGTTCCAAACAGATAACCCACTCTTTCCCTGGGATAAGATTGACAAGTTCATGAAGGGTAAACTTATCCAACACATGCATGGCTTCCAGCAACCTCCTCAATCTAATGCATATAGGGCTGTTAGAGTTCAAGATTTCCATAGAGTTAGACCTCCTCCAGTTTTTCATCCTCAATTCCATAACATCACCCCTGTTATGTATCATTCTAATGTTATTTCTGGAAGTTCTTCTGACTCATTGGATAAGGGCCAACCTAGACAGTTAAAGGGTGACCTGCTTCGTGATGTTCCTGGCGGCGTCCCGACAAAACAAAGATCCTCTCGAGCTGTTAAATCAGAGTTTTTGGACGTTACGGATAAGGTTGTTCATAACATGGCACGTGTACACATCTTTGAGGATATTAAAGACGTTCATTCGGTACAACCTACACATGTGCATGATACGGTTAAACCAAGACAGGTTCCAGTAAGTATTCGGTCTTCACCAACTCGGGTTTCAAACCCGACCCGTGAACAGAGCCCAACCACCCACCATGCTTCTGAGCCTAAGTTGTTTGATAAATTGATTCATGGCTTTCCGGTTTTCATTAACAAGGGGAAATCCAAATGCACTCAACCACTTGAGGAATCGTCATCACAGGACCACTTGGATATTATTCATAGAGGTGAATTTCCCCTCTCCAACTATTTGAATTTGCTCTTTGCTTCAGAGGTTGCTGATTATATCCAAAAGCATCAAGGTTCTGTCAGAATGGAGATTTCTATGGAGAACGACTGTCCTTCTGTCAAAGTCTATCATCGCCATGGTACTCGGCCTTTTGTCCCTTACTCGAGGAAGCGTCATCATACAGTGGAGGATTTTCCTGAGTC
>JAJJMA010273119.1:0-15823 GCA_023529015.1 Papaver nudicaule | reverse complement strand
AAAACTGGACGAGGTCCCGAGGTTTTCTGCAAGGCAGTTTCCTCGTTAAAAAACGTTTGGTGTCTTGTGTGCTTTTACTTTCCGCATTATAACTCTGATTTATAATTAAAGCACCAAGTAGTACGTTATTACCTAACTGTCGAGATTACTCCAGTTAGAGGTTTGGATATTGATTTTTGAGATCGTCCAGACTTTTACCATAAGACTCACGAGCCAAAACGAAAAGTTAGTAGTATTTCGGTACCCCTTCTTTTTCAGAGACATTACGCCCTGGCCTTGGCCAATAAGAGTAAGCCATGGACGAGTAAGCATGTGTATAACGTGGACGAGTAGGCATGTGTTTAGCGTGGTCGTGCAAGCACAAACATGGCTAGGCCTTAACGGTTGGTCATTCAAAAGTGGCTTGGTATGTTTTGGCCGATACATAAGGACCTAAGTGGACGATAAGCACATGCACAAATTTGGCCGGTCATGCCATAGGCCCAAGCCTATTTGGCCGGCCAAAATAAAAAACCCTAATTTTACCTTTTTTTGAATTCTTCATAGAGAGATTGTAGCAATCATTTTCCTAACAACGGGCTAGTTATATCCTCGTAGTTAGATGCAAGAGCTCTACTCAAGAGGCGCCAGTATTTAAAAATACTCTTTTGAACCTCGACCAAAAACCACCATCAACAACAACAACACTTAAAGAGATTACAACTTCCCAATTGAAAAGGATTTGTACACACGAAACAAGCTAAATGTGTCTTTATTAGAAGACCAATACTAACAGAAGACTTAACATCGTCGATGTCATTGTAGTATAGTTGTAAAATCATTGAGTGATCCAGTGACTTGAGTTCGAAACTCGTTAGCACCAAATACTTTAACAAATAGAAAAAAATGGTCGTTAATAAAAAACAGCAGACTTTACATCAATTATGGCATCATCACTAGTAAGATACGAGAACTGTGTGAATGTTACGTATGCACAATACATGCTTTCACGACGGTTCAAAATCGTTAATTTGTTATTCAAATAAGTTAATTACGATTTCTATATATTATTTCCATGCTGCTATTTATATTAATGCAGATAATGGAATATCCTTAACCGGTTGTAAACATATCTTTTCACTTTATCGTCTTATACAGTTAATGGCTTTCGGGTTCAACAAATTTTATTTTACTTCTGATTTTATTATACATGAAAGTGTTCTTAAACATTTGTTATATGCAAATTCGATATAATGAAAAATGACAATAACATCTTAATTATACAAACTTTGAATTTCGTTTATCAGTTATCTAGTATCAACCAATACCAATGATACTGCCATATTACATCAATACTTGTGTATACAACGGCGAACTATGGTCATATTAATCGGTGGGATACCAATACCTAATTAGATGTGATTTTGACCACTTGTTAATTCCAAAAGGTTTGGCACTTGTGGTTTGTAATACACGAAATGTTTATGATATGTTGTAGAAATAAAAATAAAAAATAGTGATATTTTTTTTCATGGCGACTAAGTTGACTAAACAAAAAAACACGAATCAATATGGAACAAAGATCGATTATATTAAATTTAAAACGAGGTATCAATGTCGTGTAACAGTGTCACATATTACCGTCGGGCTATGTTATTTCCATTTTTCTGCAAACCCATACTATATTTTGAACGACATCAGAAGGCAATGTAAAAGCTAGTGTTTATTTAGCATATTTTAAGATTTAAAATTAACTGGGATTTAATCGTGTTGTTATGGCATTTGTTGACTTGTATTGATCCATGCTTAATTATCTTACTTTTGGTTGGCGTATTAGTGATTCGTTTAGTAGATTCGAATTATTGATGCTCAATTACATATATTACTGGTTTGTTATCATGAAGATTTTAGGCTAGACTTGAAGAGCTCAATCGAAATACATAATTTTTTTCTTATGGTTAAATTGATACGCAATAAGATGAAGAAAAAAAAACAGAGTAAAGTGTGTAAAATGGATTCGCTCCAAACAATTAAACTATGTGTAACATTTAATTTGATGTGAATAGCCACAACCATGAACTCATCTAGGCCATGTATGTAATGTCAACTTGTATGTGTCAATTTTGGCACGTGTTGCTTGTTGTTACAATTGTATAAAGTGATAATTAATTGGTTCCATTTTCTTATTTGTTATATTTTTAAAAAAAATTGATCAACAACACCTTCCAAAATATAATGGTATTTGTGTCATAACGACACAGAATTAACATTGTCCACTACTATTCACCAACACCCACCACCACAAAAACTACACACTGCCACTACTTCTTCCACCACCACCAACGTCACCACCTCCATTACTCACCAACATCTACCACCACTCAGCAACACCACCACCACCACCACGAGTGTCTATTAATACAATTCTTATCAAAACTAGTATCTATTTATAGAAACATATATTTATCTGATTAATTAAATCCATACTTTATATTGTAGTATTTTTTTTTTACTCAATCAATATATTTCATTAAAAATCAAAGAATCACAAAAATCAATCGTGTAACAGGATATCAATACAGAAGCAACAAAAAAGGAGTGACCAGTAATGGAAACTCAATTACAAGGAAATTAGTAAAAGCGATAATAAGTAAGGCTAGGAGATTCTAAACACCCCAAGAATGGAGGTCTATCAACATGATCAATCATTGTTCCTTTGCCTAAGCCTGCACCCTTTTTTGCCAATTTGTCTACAGAAAAGTTGATCTCTCTGTAGCTATGAACAAACTTAATCTGCATGACAGCACATATCTTACTCCATCTTGTGCTGACAAACCATGGAATCTTCCCTGAAATGACTGCTTTGGAGTCAGAAAACCTTGAAAACCTCATCTCCACTGAAATTGTCTTGGGTTGATGAGTGTGAAAACCTTGACAATGAAGAAGTGGACACTGAACTGTCTCTGATTACACATCAACTGAAAGATCTTCTCAGATCTAGAAGAGACAGGCAATTCAGGAGCAGAAGATCCAATTAGCAGCATTGAAACCTAATCCTGACCGGGATGAGGATGATCTTGCTGATGTGCAGTGTTTCAAGTGTCGAGGCTTTGGACACATGAAAGACATATGCCCTAGTAAGGAATACTATAAAAGGGATAATGCTCTCTTTGCTCGATTCGATGATATGCCTGACCATCATGAATTCGAATTAGATCATGAAGAAACTGCTTTAATGGCAGGGACTTCAGATGAACGATCTAAACATGATGATTTGAAAAACATTTTAATTCATCAGTTGATCAACAAGAGCGAGAACCTTGATCAAGAAAACAATCAGTTAAAATATGATCTTGAAAAGGTAGAGAAAACCCTTCTCCTGAAAGATCAAGAACTTGAGAAATTGAGTGATGATCTCTCCTCAACTTTATCTGTAAAGGATAGAGAAATTGATGCCCTGAAAGATGATCTCCAAAGGCTGTCTGGTAGGTCAGATAAAGTAACAGCAATGTTATTTGGTCAAATAGCCTTTGGCAACACCAATGGGTTAGGGTTCAATAGTAACACATACACCAAGAACAGTACTTTCATAATGGCTGGATCCAGTCCTCCATCTAATGAAAAACACAAAGGTGTACCCGAGAAAGCTAAAACTCAGGATAAAAATCCTTCCAAGAATTTCCAGTACTGTGGCAAAACTGGACATGTCCAAGGAAGGTGTCGGCTCCTTAAGGGAAATAGGAAAGTTGTAAACAAGCTTCAAGCCGACATGGATAGAATGAACAAAGCCCGGAAGCAATTCAAGGGAGCATTGAAAAACGTGGAAAGTTCAAGAGGAAATGACAAGGGTAAGAAAAACTCTCAACCTGAATCAGTTTCTAGCAACCACTCTACAATCAACACCCCGTGTGAGTCTATTACTCACACTCCAACCGCTTAATCGCAGTTAGGGGATGCATCCTCACACTATGACTTGTATGTGTGAGGCATGGAGTTGATATCAGGGATTCATTCCTGGTATTGTAGTTGTTCAAGTCACTAGTAGAAATACTATAAACATATTTTCAGAAAGAGTTTACTCCATGGAAATTTTGTTTCAGACTGTATAAACTCTGTCTGTCAGAGTTCAGGAGTTTTGGTTTGCGAAGCGGTTCCCGAACCGTCCATGTCGCAAAATCTGGAAGATTCCCATAAGTCTTTCAGATAAACTGAAACTCACTCCTCTTGAAATATATATATCTCGTTCATACATCCAATAAGTCATAAATAAGATGGCTTATTCCACAGATAGTGTTACGAGGAGTTGTAAAAGTGAGCTGTGAAAGTTGAGCTCTGTGAAGGGATTACACGCAAGAGAAAGATGACTCATGCAGAAACTTTGGACTATCTCCGTAAGTTTCCTGATTCAGAGACTCATGCTATTAACTCGAGAAAAACAATTGATGGATATTCACACTTGAGAAAGTACTTTCTGTATAAAATCGATTACCAAAGGAAGAAGGCTATTTTCCATGAAGACAAAGCCCAAAGCTTCAGGAATAGCTATGCTCATTATACATCATTGTTACGTGCTTTAACTTGTCTTTCTGAAAAAGAAGCTAGGGATGCACACATCATAGATGATTTCTTTGATGAGGTCATATCTCGAGATTGTGAAGACAAAAGTTGAGGTCATACAACTTTATTATCGTGTCTTCATATGAAAGTAGTTTGCCTTTTCATGCTTTTTAGAGTTTTTCAAGCATGTACTAATTTATTTCATTAATAAAAGATCTTTTAGATGATTATTAATGATGTTTGCAATACTTGATTTGTCTACCTCAATCTTATTGCAACACATAGCTTTTTCCATTGCCTCGGTAGTGATGCAAAGTTATGTCTATTTACAAAAGTTATGCTTTTTCTCACGATCAAGAAACTTTTGATTATATGATTTTTAGGGTTTTCACAGACTCGGAATCATATACTCTTTTCCAAAAATTGGCTAAGGAAAAGAGATTATCAACAAAGCAAAACTGGATAACATTAAATTGTTCCTGTCCATGTTAGACTTTGTAAGTTGTTCTTTATGGAATAACACCACATGGGGGAGAGTTCTTACTTGAACTTGCGCTTAATAACAAATCTTTTTGGGGAGCGTGGTTGTGGAATATTAGGAGAAAAGTGTATCTGTATTTCTCCTAAAGATGAGAACTTAGGAAACTTCATATCAGGAATGAGTATAATCACTTTAAAAGTTTTGATACATAGACTTTAAAGTTTGCTCAGATTCTTACGCTTAGCACAAACAACATGTGGGATTAACATATTAACCCATGTAAGCTTGAGCATACCTTTGTGGTTGTTTGAGATGGATATGTTGTAGCTGCTGTCTACGGATTCATCAACAAGAGTTCAATGAACACATCAAGACTCAAGGGAGAAGTTGAAGAATTCAAGAAATCAAGATACATCTGGTTAGTACTTAATTGTATATCTTTTGAATCCATATGTAAATTGGTTTTGTCACTAAAATTGACAAAGGGGGGGATTGTTAGGGCATTGTCCGGTCAAACCCACTAGCGTTGGTATGTCAAGCTGGTTGTCAGTTTTAGGTGTCAAAACACAATTCTTGATTTAGCCTACTAGAGTTTAGATTTCGGAATTGGGATATAAACTAAGTAGTAGAGACCATGAAGACGAAGACTGTGAATACAAAGAAGACATCAATTATTCTTCATCGACAAAAGGTTAGTAGGAGTTATGACTTTTGTGGAAATTCTTCTATTCTACTTTCTCTAGCTTTCGAAATAGTCAGCTACTTTAGTAGTGATATTAATAGCGATTGAGATCGTGTTCTTGTCTACATGACCATGTGTTATGTTGGTATTTGTTCCCGCAAATACTAAGTTTACAAGAATGCATGAGATAGATTCGATACCATTTCTCCATTGCAATGGTTTGCTTTCAAATCACTTGTTGGATATGGGTGAATCTAAAGGAGTACTCTTGAGCAAGAGTCCAGTGGATTATAGCTGAGGACGTCTAACACGTCTAAGTACTGGTTAAGCCCAGAACTTCCAGCGGATCCAGTTAAACCCTAATCTGAATGGCGGACGGTTCCCGAACCGTACGTGAACAGAAACTCGGAAATTCACCTGAGTTCCAAAGTGTCATTTTGTACGCGTACCTAACGTGAACCCAAAATCGATACTTTTGGCTGTGATTCAGATGGACGGTTTGCGAACCGTCCCAGGTGAATATTCTTTGGGATTTTCACTCGGGTTAAACTTTGAACTCCTTTATCTCTTAGTTGACTTGGATTATCACAAAAATATATTATGTGGTCCATCTAACGGTTCTCAATGTGTCAATAAAATAAAGATTATCTCTGGTCTGTTGGATATCAATCTTGAAGTGTTTTATGAGCTAATAAAACACTTGACAGATAAATGATAAATGATTTCCAATTGTGATAAATCTCTTTTACTTGGTTTGCAAGTTTAGGGTTTCCAAAACTTGTGGGACAAGTAATTAGTTGCTTTATTCCAAAGCAATCTATCTTATTGAGTGCTATAAATAGAGGTGTCTAAGGACGAATACTGCAAGCATCAAGCATACGTGAAGGTCCCTTGTGGAAGTGATCGTAAAACTCTTTTCACTTCGGTGAATGCTTGTTGTGGTATAGTCATCCTCTATTAGGTAGCAGTTTCTCTTGGGATTTACCTACGACTATAAAGACTTCTCTTGAGAGCTGGGAAGCACAGGTAGGAGATTGAGACATTATTGGTTGAAATCGGAGTAACCTGTAACCTTGGTAACCTGATCACGTTCTTTTACTATTCTACGGTCCTTCTCTTCTGATATAAGGCCATTCAAGAACGGATACGTTACACACAGGGTTTTGAAAAGAAGCAACGCACGGCTGCACTCGGTGTTGTAAGACCTAGTTATCTCCAGTTGTATAAGTTTCTTAAGTGATTCTTCTTTTACAACTGAGGTAGAGACAAATTGGGCATAGTTTACTCGGTTTACTTGTCAGCCCCCGGTTGTAAGTAGATTTCCGTATGACCTGGAACAATCCGAAGGAAGTCACTTTGTTGACACAAGCCTTTAGCAGCGGTTAAAGCAACTCCTAGGCCTGTAAAGGCCGTCAGCTAGAGGAATCAAATGTGTGACGATCTGTGGGGGATCTAGAGACGTAAGGAGTGCGACAGTAGCCAGTTCGCTTGGAGGGTGGAATTGGTCTCTGCTACATCCCAGACCGAAGTCTTATAGTAGGCTAGTGTTTGTAGACAGTTTGTACTGTGCGGTGTTCAATCTGGACGAGGTCCCGAGGTTTTTCTACAGGTCGTAGTTTCCTCGTTAAAAAAATCTCTGGTGTCTTGTGTGCTTTACTTTCCTCATTATATTCTCTGATTACATAATTAAAGCAAACACAAGAAGTACGTTATTATAAACTTGATCGTTGTCCTCAATCCATCCCTTGGATTTACTAAGACCCTGTCTTGTGTTGGACTGATCCTTGTGATCCAAACTCAGGTTAACGGATCTGTATATTGATTTTTGAGATCATCCAGATCTGACCATAAGTCTCACGAGCCCAAACGAAAAGTTGGTTGTATTTCGGTACCCCTGCTTTTTCAAGTCTTACAACTTTTGGCCTTTCTAACATACATACATACCATTGTTAAAGCTAATCTTTGAGCATGATAATGTCCATAAAAGACTAGTTAACAAGTCTTGTTGTTGTTGCTGATTATCTCTCACTTGATAGGCAGTGTCCATCACTGTTTGATTAGCATTTTCATAGTTGCAATTCCTCGAAGCTTCAGGCTCCATCCAGTAGAAGGATCTCTATTTGAGGTATCGGTGGAGGTAGTATTCAAAGGTTTTAATCCCTTGTTTCCTAACTATAATCCAAGTGTTGAAGAGCACACCAAAAACTAGTATCGATTGTGCTCTAAAGAAGATGTAACTGATGTTACAGGATGAGATAATGGTAGAAATCTTAACTTCCAGTTGTGACTATTGTAACGAAGGAGATGACTATAACTTTTGCTTGAAGTGCGAACCAAGTATTGTGCAAGTAAATGCCCTTGCTGAAATGTGTGCCTGTTGTTATGTATGCATCAGTTTTTGAGTGCATTTTTGTTGAAACAGATGAACTCCCTTTTGTGGATTTCTTCCTGGTTATTATTGTAGGGATTTTATGTTGTATTTGAATTTGTAGAACTAAGCAGTCAACATCTGATTCAAGATTACTGTTCAGGTTCCTAAGTTATAGAGCATCGGGCCACTGCTTTTCAAGGATCAGTAGTTTATCATTTGATTTAAAGTCCTCCTTAACATCTATAGGTATACGAAAGATTTGTCTTGATTTAATGGTTGATGTTGGAGAAGATGCTTTCATGTCCCTGACTTCACCACCACAAGATCTATTATCTTCAAACTCACCAACACAGCCATGTTTTAAACCTTTATGTATATTTCAATAAAATTAAGTTGATAAGACTTCCAACATCTCCACTTTAAGGAATCACAACTCCAGTATAAAAATCACCCAATTTGTTGAAACATTTCCAAGTATAAGGTTGTGTATGTGAATGGTGAAAGAAACTTCCTTCATGGATCTTGATACAACAGTTGTGGTGATTTGGAGGATATTTTCATGACATAGATACATGAGAGGGAAAGTAGATTAGATAAGAGGGTAAAGAGATTTGTAACAAAGGGTGAATTGCAACAAATACAAGGATAATCCAAGCAAACGAAACGATTCGCTTAGGCCAAGTCACCAAATTCATTATTAGAAACTTTAGAAAACGACCAAATTCAGATGCCTAATTAACTTACTAGGGACCTAAAAAAGTTGATACCGAAGATTTGTTTTCCTAACAACAACCTGAATCATGAACAAAAACTGAATTGACTGGCAACCTTAGAAATTACTAACACCGTATGGAATTTACTAACCAAGAACCACACAAAAAAACAACAAGTTAGAGCATTGCTCGGTCAAACCTACTAACGTTGGTATGTCAGGTTGTAAAGTTTAGATGCCAAAACACAATTTTTGATTCAGTCTGCTAAAGTCGGGTATCAGATATAGGAATTAGATTAGGTAGTTGAGACCTTGAAGACGAAGACTGTAGCTTCACAAAGACATCTTTATATTTTCATCAACAAAAGGGTAGTAGGAGTTGTGACTTATGGACACTTAGATTCTAATTATTCTATCATTTGAAATATAGTCGATGACTTTAGTATTGGTAGCTTCTTAAGAAGGATTCCTATCTAAACGATATTCTGGTTATGTTAGTATAGTTTCTGAGTGTACTACGGCTTTGTGTTTTCCCTCATTCTTCCATTTTATTGCTCTATGATACGTAAAAATATTACTTTTTTAATGAGTTTTTACCACACAAAATGTGTTTGGCATAAAGCAGATCAATCGGCAATTCTCCCAAAAATAACGAATATGGTTTACAACCAAAGCAAGAGAAAGTAAAAGAAATAACTTAACTATAGGGAGAGCACCAGTTGTTATCATTTTATTGCTCAATGATACATAAAAATATTACTTTCTTAATGAGTTTTTACCACAAAAAAATTGTGTTTGGCATAAAGCAGATCAATTGGCCATTCTCCCAAAAATAGTGAATATGGTTTACAACCAAAGCAAGAGAAAGTAAAAGAAATAACTTAACTAGGGAGAGCACTGATTGTTAATTTAATTATTTACTTTCATTTTTCATTGTTACAAGTAAAAAAGGTAAATAAACAAAGGAATAATACAGTGTGGATGGACAATTCCATTTATTTGACATACAATTTATTTCTTCATTTATGAGGTATATTACATGTAAAGGGCAAAAAATGACACCAATGATGCACCGACAAGTGACCCAACAATGGGCATTGCAACTGCAGCACCATTGATTGGTCCAGGAGCTAGAGCAGAGGCATCGGTGGCACCAACCAAAGCTGCGTTCATGGAAGCTGCAGCAGCGAGGAGAATGGCACAAGAAATCTTCTTCATGTCCATGATGGTTTAGTAATAAATTATCGGTGAAACTCTCGAAAATAGAGAATTAACACCGAAAATTGGACCTGAAGAAAGAACTAGATTTTTTTTTGTTGCTTCTTTTGTTGTATTTTTGTTATTTTCTTTGCTAATCTGATTTAAAATGTTGGTCGAAGGAAAGTACTTATACAAAAAGTATTTACTTATTATAGAGGTATTGTTTTCGGTTATTTTAGTTATTAGTTAGAAAACAATAAGAGTACCAAACGTGTTTGGATTTGCAGGAAGATAGGGAATTTCAATTAACCATGGTTTTTGGAGCTGTTTGAATCTTGTTTTATGTATGAAAGGGTCAAAACAAACTAGGCTATTTTTGGATGATTTACATAAAACTGGGGGTACAAATCAAATATGTTCAGATGGTTGTTATATAGGTGATTACTTTTGCTATCTAGGGGATCAAATATTTGAATACTATACAATATTTGATATGCGAAATCGGTCCGTTATATTGTTTTTGTCGGTCGATCCTGCTAAAAAAAAAAAAATGACCAAATTAAATGAAAATACAATACCATTATAGAAGTAACAAAATATTGACGTCTTTTCTTACCTTATTTTGTGTCCTTAGTGTTTATATTGTTATATTCCGAGGGATGTGCATTGGTAGTCATCACGTTAGCGATGACTGAAGGGTTGAGCTTCTTACCATCAGGCTTAACACGATGAATTTTGGAAATTTTATCTGGATGGCATTCTTTGAGATTTTCAGAGGTTGATTTGAGAAAATCAATACCCCCCTTTAATTCCTTTATTTTTCTGAAAGGCAATGAAAAGATCAGATTTCTCGGTATCTGATAAAATGCGGGGGTACCCAAATCCACCACCAATTTTTTGATTCGTGAACTATATGGAAAAACCTGGACGATCTCGAAAATCAATATCCAAGTCTTTAATCCGATTTGGGACTAATATAAACGAATTTCTACAAAGAAAAGCCTTTGTAAATCTTTAATCAAGATTTGGATTGAACTGCAGGTTGATTGATAACGTACAATTTGCTTGTACTTTAATTACAATGAATTAGAGAATTATAATGCGGAAAGTAAAGTAAAGTAAAGTAAAGCAAGACACTAGAAATTTTGTTAATGAGGAAACCACTATCTAGCAGAAAACCTCCGAGATCTCGTCCAATTTGAACAACACACAATAGTAAGCCGCTACAAACACTAGCCTACTATATGATTTCGTAGTGGGATGTAGTTGAAACCGAACCGACCCTCCAATTGATCCAGTTACTGTCGCATTATTCACGTATCTTGGGTCTTGCAAGACCCTACGCACTTGACTCCTCTAGCAAGCCTAGGGGTTGCTTTAGCCCCTACTAAAGGCATTGTACTCGATCCGTCTTTCAACAAAGAATACTTGTACTCGATCTCTCCTCCAACAGAGAATACTGAATGACTTCCTTTACATATGTTCATGGTTATACGAAAATATCTTTGCGAATTAAGGCTAGCACGTAAACGATGCCTAACTCTTCTCCACCTTAAAAATGAAGAACTAGGTTTAATTCTCACACTTATGGACTAATGGGACTTATTATGTGTAACAACCCTACGTAGTTTCTATCAATCTTGTAGTTAATTGACTGTTCTTGAAAGACCTCATAGCAAAAGAGAAGAGCCTTAGGATAAACAAGAACGAAAACAACCAGCCAATATTACATGACCTGATACTACCTAAAAGACAGTATCTACCTATGCTTCACAACCCTCAAGTGAAGTCTTTTAATAGGAAATATTCTTATAAAGAACGACTCCTTGAACAATAGGTATACCCCGAAGTGTAAAGGGTTTTCGCAGAATTTCCTTAATTCTTGCAACTTGTTGTTTTCGTTCTAGGAGTTCTCTATTTATAACATTCAATAAGTCTAGGTTGCTTAGAAATAAAGAAACGATTGCTTGAGATACAAGAAAGTTCGTGAACCACGTATACGGGCTCGTTACTTGTTTAGTACTCAATATAATCAAGAATTCTTTCGGCATGGAAACAAATAAGAGTTTAATTGCTAAGTAGTTTGGTAGAGTTTAACTACTTCAAGAGTTTGGTCTCAACACAAGTTGTGAAATAATGGAACTACTCGTAACAAGCATGATTCTAGGATTATAATCCCACGTACGATGTTCCTCTTAGTGAACTATTAAGAAGTTAGACGTGCACCATATATGAATATACCTGTAATGGTCGAGTTCGCATGATAGTGAATGGTAGAGATTTAATCTGGCTGAACCGTCATTCAGTTCGAGAACTGAAACCACTGTTGGCTTTCAGGAAATTCCTGACGGTGCTGGTTGGCGAACTTTGGAGTTCAGGAACATCTAAACTGTCTTGGTACGCAAACCGAAAAATGCAAATGGAGTTCAGTTGACCGGATAAGTTGTGTAGTACGTGAACCAAAAGTTAATTTGGTTTGAAACTTAATCCGTCTACTCGAGTTACGAGAATTCGAGTATTCTCCTAGATTTAACATTCTTCAAACTTCGATTTGCAAGTAAACCATTGTTGTGGAAAGTGTATAGAACCTTTGTCATTATGATCCTATATTCGAAATACACAAAGTAAACTTTTGTATACGAACAAGACATCTCTAAGTCATGACAATAGGATTCCCTCTTAATAACTATGAATGCCAAAGTCACCGACTATGTTTTGGATGATAGATAAGTAAAATAATAAGAATCCATAATGTCACAACTTCTACTAACCTCTGTTGATGAAGATGTATAGATGTCTCCGTGTGGTCTTCGTCTTCAAAATCTCAACTACCTAACCTAATACCAGTATCCAAAACCTGACATTAGTAGACTAAACCAAGAATTGTGTTTTGACATCTAAACTTGACATACCAACATTAGTAGGTCCGATCGAGCATTGATCTTACAATTTTTTACTGTTTTTTTCCTTCTAATTATATCCTTATAGATAACAAATCAGTAAAGATGATTCATCTCTCAAATTTTGGCACTATAATCTGTAAACTCCATATCGTTAGAAAGCATTTTAGAACACTTACGTAACGAATATAAACATGACTATGAAATTATACATATTTCTTCTACCAAGATTTAATAACAATTATCAATCCAAAGGGTAATTTTATAAATATGACTAATATATTTGAAATAGCTCAAATAAAATTAATAACTCAACTAATATAGGACGGGGGGAGTATTCTTTATCGAATCTGCTTTTGAATCAAAACACCATATTTATTCTTGTATACAGTCTTTGCTTGTCTTTTTCTGCCAATCTTTCATTAATTTTATATTCTTATTGTAAATGTTACTAGATGGAGTGACACCAAGTTAATTCCCTTTATATTTGAGATGGGGAAATAAAACTAATGGAAGATTGGAACTGAAATTGGTTGTTCCAGCGCGGGTCATCCTAGCTACCTAACTAAGTCTTTTCAAATTTGTGTTAAATAATTTTTCTGCTTTAGACTTGGTAAAGATATTGATGGTATTGGAGTGTTTTGGTTTTTAATTCGAAAATGTTAGACACCACGCTATATTCGATCACTACTTACTCGCATTCATATGTGTCAACGGTGAGTGGGATATCCGTAATCCATGTAAGCTGTTGGGTCCACGAAGTGAGAAAACTTTCCTTTGGATTTAATTTTCCTTTTCTCTCTCTATCTTTACTCTTTCAGTTTATATCTTTACTCTTTAATTTTATGCTAAGCTAAGAGAAAACAAAAGCCATTAAATTGATTGAAGGAAGTTTTCCTTTCGATCTTCAGAAACTACTCACTTTATTATCTCATCTGATTAGCAAAATCCATCAAAATCATTTATGAAAACTCATCTGTTTACCCCCAGCCAAAGGAAAATCAAATCTTTACCGTGAACCTAACGATTACAAAATCTGCTAAAGATAAATACCCATTTTCAGTTGATATGATGTTTGGTTACTTAAAAAGATGGGGAGTTTGATTATGTTTATTGCTCGTGAGCTTTGAAATGAGTCGGGGTTATTTGTGAATTGGTATTGGTTTTCTGTCATTGATCTGGTTGTTGATTTTGATGCCCTATAAATTGTTGAAGAAATTAGTATCAGATTTGGAATTGGACTGTATTTCTCTTCCGATAGAAATTAGTATCAGATTTAGAATGATGATGATTTCCGAACAATTCACTACAAATTAACCCCCAAATCTCTGATCATACATACAATCTCTTACAACGATTCTATCTAAAGCATATATATATAATCAAACCCCTCCAGAGATTTTAAAAAGACCATCAAAGCTACTTTCTTCACCGTCAATAATCTAGCAGTCCAATGAATCCTTACATCTGAGTTACACTAACTGTGAATGTTTCTGTTCTCAAAATCATTACCCACTGAGAAGTAGCCATTTTTAAAAACTACCTTAACATAATCATTTTGGTCTTTTTATCCAAAGTTTTGTTTTGATTATGTGATCGAGTTGTTCTTCTACAGCGGCTGAAGATGAACATAAACTTTTTTATCCAAAGTTTTGTTTTATTTCTCTTCCTTAAATGTTGAATAGTCTGACTGTAACCACCTTCTGCTTACTCATCGTGCCACCAAACCCCACCACCTCAGCTCGCGGGTAAGTAGCGAGGATGTGGCGTGGTGCCTATCACGATTGTTTTTAATTCAAAAATAGAGATTAAAGAAAACGTTCTCGTCTCGTTTTTTATCTCACCCTTTTTAATTTTAAAGTTTATCTCATTTAATAGAATTTTGGTCTAATTATACTGTTGGATGAAACCGTAAGAGCAAGCACTATGGTGTATTTTTTGGAGGAATAGTAGGTAAAAAGACATACATTGTATGTAAAAGCTCTGAGACAACTTAAAACTTGGCTCACATGTGCTACAAGTTTTATGTCGTTTTTAAGGGGCGTACACTCAGTGTACGCACCCTGCGGCCACTAAGTGGACGCCAACGTCCATTTAGTGTACGCACTAAATTAGGCGCTCACTGAGTGGCCACCCCTCGATTTTTTTTTGCTTGACTTTTCTTTCCTCACACCACTCTTACACCCCATCTAAACCACTTATTCAGTTTTCTAACTGTCAATTAGAACCCTAAAAACAGAAAAATTTATGTTGAAAATATCCAACATTTCATAGCGCCTACAAAATCAGGGGTTTGTTGAACATATCCAACATTTCACATATTTTTCACTCTAACTCTCACTCAAAGTCTTTCATTTCGGTTTAATATGGTTAAGAATTTTACTACGGAGGAAGATATTGCTCTTACAAATGCTTATATAATCAGCACGATGTAATTTAGATTTTATTTTATCACCACAATGTAACTCAATTTATTTTTAATGCAAATATGATTGAGTGTAACAACTTAAAAATCGCACTTTAGGTGAAAACTATTGGGTGTGAGTATATTTGCAAAGTGTGAAGAATGATGTATTTCTGGTCAAGGTCAAACCTTGACTGGGGGCGGACACTAAGTGGTCGCCTCCGAAAAATGGTCGCCTCTCAACCATAGTAGTTCCGCTTTGTCTTGTTTTTTTTTTGTACCTAAGATGTGAGTAAAAAACACAAAAAAGTAGCACCATAATGCTTGCTCTAAGGTGAATTCATTATTAAAGGAAAAGAAGAAAAACATAAAATTAAATTTCTCTCTAGAGGTACAAATTGTATTTGCAGAAAGATATGATTTTTTTGTTTTGTGATTCCATTAGTGAAATGGTAGAGGATTATACAGATGAAAAATCGTTGTACAAAAAATAGTCGTTCGTTATACTATTGTAGAGGCCTAATTATAGCCGTCAGG
>JAJJMA010273100.1:0-17225 GCA_023529015.1 Papaver nudicaule | reverse complement strand
TAAAGATCGAAAATTTAGGGGGGAAACGGAGCGGGAAGATCTGAAAATTTTTGGATCTGAAAAGTTTTGGATCTCGTTTCCTGAGAGAGACGACTGAGCAAAGAGCGAAAAGATAAGGTTAGCTTTCGATCTAACGGCGCAGCTTCGTTTAAGTCTTGTGAATTGTGAAAATGTATGGACGGTGGGAGATTATGTTTGGGTTATCACACGGATTGTGATCTGGACGGTGAATATTTGGTTTGGGGGATTGTGAAAATATCTCGACGGTGGAAGATTGGGTATGGGTTGTCATACGGATTGTGTGTTAGTTCTTCCTCTAAAATGAGCTCGCCATCAGGTTAACGCACTTTAAAATCGAAAAAATTTCTCCTAGAAAAGGTTTCTGCTCGGGGCACTCTACTTAATGACCTCTTTCACCTAGTCGCAATATCTTCACCGGAGTCTTAAACCTATCAACATTGGTAATACTATGCACAATGACCTCTTTTACCTAGTCGAAATCTTCACCGGAACCTTGAATCTACCGACCTTGGTAATGTTATGCTCAATGACCTCTTCCACCTACTCACAATACTCACCGGAGCCTTAAACCTACCGACTTTGGTTATATTATGCTCAATGATCTCCTCTACCTAGTCGCAATCTTCACCAGAGCCTTAAACCTAGCGACCTTGGTTATGTTATGCTCAATGACCTCTTCTATATAGTCGCAATCTTCACCGAAGACTTAAACTTACCGACCTTGGTAATATTATGCTCAACGACCTCTTCCACCTACTCGTAATCTTCACCGGAGCCTTAAAACTACTGACATTAGTTATATTATGCTGAATGACCTCTTTCACCTAGTCGAAATCTTCACCGGAGCCTTAAACCTACCAACCTTGGTAATATTATGCTCAATGATCTCTTCCACCTACTCGTAATATTCACCGGAGCCTTAGACCTACCGACCTTGGTAATATTATGCTCAATGGCCTCTTTTACCTACTTGCAATCTTCACCGGAGCCTTACACCTACATACCAACCTTGGCAATATTATGCGATCAACGACCTCTTCTACCTACTCGTAATCTTGACATGGGCGCTAAACCTACCGACCTTGGCAATATTATGCTCAACAACCTCGTCCACCTACTCGTAATCTTCACATGGGCCTTAAACCTACCGACCTTGGTAATATTATGCTCAATTACCTCTTCCACTACTCATAATCTTCACCGGAGCTTTAAACCTACCGATGTTGGTTATATTATGATCAATGACCTCTTCCACCTAGTCGAAAACTTCACCGGAAGAATTTTTGAAATTAGGTTTCTGGATGACAGTTAAAAACCTTTCGAGAATCTTCGGTTTCCAACAGATACCATTAACGGCTGTTGATGAAAGGATGCCTCCATTCGTGAAGAGAAACATGTTGATGAAAAGGTACATATTCATCAACAGACGTGAATACCTCTATAAATAGTCTCCCATGATTTCACTTCAAAAACATCAAAAACTTTCTTTCTTCTACAAGCATCATCAGAATTTCTTATCTTCTCCCTTGTGTGTTCCTGGTTGAATCAAGGTTGTACAAGCTTTGAATTCAACACGTTGTGAGGCTTCAAGTATCCTGAAGGAAATATTCGTTAGACCTGTTATAATTGCCATTTGATTGGAATGGTCGAATAATTGTCTAAAAGAATCTGCATAAGAGCCTTGAAGTTTTCGGTAACAACGATTCTTTTCACCCTAGTTTACTCCAATTTTCCAACACAATGACCTCTTCGACCTTGTCGCAATCTTTACCGGAGCCTTAAACCTACATACCTTGGTAATATTATGCTCAATGACCTCTTTCACCTAGTCGAAATCTTCATCGGAGCTTTGAACCTACCGACGTTGGTTATATTATGCTCAATAACCTAAACCACCTAGTCGAAATCTTCACCGGAGCCTTAAGCCTACCGACGTTGGTTATATTATGCTCAATGACCTCTTCCACCTATTCGCAATCTTCACCAGAGCCTTAAACCTACCGACGTTGATTATATTATGCTCAACGACCTCTTTTACCTATTCACAATCTTCACCGGAACCTTAAGCCTACGGATGTTTGTCTTGGTCCACTAAGTCGTAGGGGGCGTTTGCCTTTCCAATACTTATAACTCAATATATCAAGCTAATAATAGATTAGCTTTATCGACCATAACAATGACACAATAATAATGGCGCATTAAGACACAATATATCGAGCTATAAATTAATAATGGCACATTAAAATTTATTTGTAACTATAATTACTATTATATCCTTATCTATTTATATAAAGTGCGCTTACAATATAAGCTATCAAGGGCAAAACCGTCCAAAATAAACTTCCACACATCTATTCTATTCTATAAAGCCAACACCCCTTAGTGAGGCTGTAATTTTTTTGGACGATTATACCCCTGCTATTATATTTTACATACACACTCCACATAAATCAGTGAGGGCATAAAAGTAATTGACCTTACAAATTAATTTATTATCATTTTACCCCTACCTATATAGTTTACATATACAGGTAGATGTGGCATATTGAGAGCGGTAAGGTGGGTGGGGATGTTGGTTCGTGAGATAGAGGATAATAATGTATAAAGAAGCTTAGAAAGAGAAAGGCAGTAAGGTGGGGACGGAGAGGGCACGTGCAGAGAGTTCTTTCTAGTGTAATATAGTAAAATATATGGTTAGCTAATAAAAGATCTAGATTAGATTTGCCGACAATAACGAAGATAACTCAACAGACCTTTTACCAGCTCAACAAAACTGTAGAACCAAATACCAGCTCAACAAAAGCTTCATGCTCGAAATCAACTGAAAGAACCAGACTCAATCTCAATGTCGATCGATTTATTCTCCTTACTAATTTAGTCGTAAGTATGTATTTCATTTTATTTTATTTTCGTTCTTTTTAGATCTAGGGTTTTTGATTTCCTTGAAATTGGTTTGATGCTTTGATGAAATTTGGTTAATTAGATGGTTCTATGATGTGGGTTTGATTGAATATAACGTTCTATGGTACTTCAATTTCTTATGAACTTAATTTTAAGGTTTTTTGTTTTCAATTTTGGTTTGCAGACAAAACCAGTAGAAGTTAGTAATATTTCGCTGTGAGCAATTTGATGTTTTCATCAGTTCAATTTCAATACTTGTAATCTCCTACAACAAGGTCGCCTTCTCAGGTATTTTCCCCTCTCTCTCTCGGATTCAATCAATATCAATTTCAAAAATTTTCTTTTCCAGGTCAAAACTTCATGCCTCATATATCTGTATAGTTGAAAACATAGCCTGCCCAATGTGTGGGGACCGTACACTTTCAGATTGGTTGCCGTTTAGTCGTAAGAATGTGTACATGAATCATCGAAGATTTCTTCCTTTTGATCATCCTCTTCGAAACAAAAAATGCTGGTTTAATGGAGAGATTGAGAGAAGGGAGAAACCACCAGTTATGTCCGGTGCCGAGGTATTTGAACGTCAGAGTACTATTGTGAATGATTTTGGGAAAGCAAAGCAGAATGAGGAGGAGAAAAGGAAAGAGAAAGAAATGAAGAGGAAGAATAAGAAGAATAATACTGGGTTACGGAAGCGGAAAAGGATTGTTAATCAGAAGAACAAGCAGAAAAGAGCTGTTAATCCAGATGTAGGTCAGAGTAATGCTGGTGGTGGTGCAGATGATGGTAATACTGGGTTACGGAAGCGGAAAAGGGCTGTCGTTACCGATGCGGGTCAGAGTAATGCTGGTGCTGGTGCGGGTCAGAGTAATACTGAGCTTCGTTTGTGGACGAAACGCTCGATATTTTTTGAATTGCCTTACTGGAAGGTATTTTTTAAAATCTATCCTTTGCTCGGTATAATTTGCTTGCTTGCTCGTATTTGCCCAGCATCTTTACACCCTTACTTAGTATTTTTTATGAACTGTTTTTTGGTTTATCTCTATGTTTATCATATTTAACCTGTTGTGATGGGTTCACTAAGTTTTGGGATATCTCGTGTCAATATTAATTTTACGTTTATTCCTTCCCAGGATTTGTTATTACGGCACAATATCGACGTTATGCACACAGAAAAAAATGTTTGTGAAAGTCTCCTTGGTACTATTTTGAATATAAAGAATAAATCGAAGGATGGTTTAAACTCCCGTAATGATTTGAAAAGTATGGGAATTAGACCAGAACTGCATCCATATGAGAAAAATGGCAGAACGATACTTCCACCAGCACCATACACCTTGTCTGACAAGGAAAGGACTATATTTTATAACAGGCTAAGAAATCTGAAGGTTCCAGATGGGTATAGTTCTGATCTTAGGAGGCATTTCTCGAATGAAGATTGCTTAGGTATCCATAAAGCTCATGACTACCATGTTCTTATGCAACAAATTTTACCTGTAGCTTTGAAGGGACTGTTACCTAAAGGGCCAAGAGATGCAATATTTCGGTTATGCTCTTATTTTAACGAGATATGCCAAAGGGCAGTTGATCTTAATAGATTAGTAGAACTTGAAGAGGAAGTTGCTGAGACTTTGTGTATGTTGGAGAGGTACTTCCCTCCATCATTTTTTGATATCATGATACACTTGACAATTCACCTAGCACGAGAAGTGCGTTTATGTGGACCCGTACAGTATCGTTGGATGTATCCATTTGAAAGGTATGTCAATTTTTATTACGCAGCTAATGTAGTCTTCTCAGGCTGTCTAGTGTCGAATGGAAATACATGATGGTAATGTTGTAGGGTTTGCAATCGTCAGAATTGTTACCGACTATGTTTCTGCATCCTCGTATTGGGATCACACCCTAATACTGTTACATTTTACATGGTTCCATCTGTTGTAGGTATATGAAGACATTTAAACAATATATCAAAAATTATGCACTACCTGAAGCATGTGCAGCAGAGTGTTATCTTGGAATGGAGTGTGTTAGGTTTTTTAATGCTCATGTGGACCGAGAAGCTGAGATTGGAGCAAGGCAAAGGCATAATGAAGACATTCAAAATGGTTTCACAGAGGCAGGGCGTCCAATTTTAGGAGGTGTCCATGTGCACATGAAGAGGAAAAAACTAAAAATTGCACACAGATATGTGCTTTTCAATACTGCAGAAGTTCAGCCATATATAACGTAAGTTGATGCTGGTGTTCATTATGAGCAGATGGTCATATAATACATATATGGATTTCTTTTAATTTTGTTTTTTTTTATCTTAGAATGCATATGGATGAGTTGAAATCTTCAAATTCGAGGTTTCGTACCGATGAAGACCAACTCCTTTCCTCACACTCGGATACATTTGTGGATTGGTTTCGACAAAAGGTACGTTTATTAACCATATCATCTGACATTTGTTTGTGTCTTGTATGTTAACCATGTAGCGTGGCACTTATATTCTGTTAACCAAGTTTATATTTATAGGTTAATCAGCAAATTGATCAAGGCATATCAGTATCAAAAACTATACAGTGGTTGTCTAGTGAACCTTTAGAACTCTGCATGTCATACAAAGGCTTGGTCATCAATGGGACTAAGTTTCTTACGAAACATGTCCGAAGAGTCACTCAAAACAGTGGTGTTTCCATCGAATCAAAAACTCTAATAGCAGGACAATCAAATTCAACTATTTTCTATGGTGTTTTACGGAAGATTTTAGTGTTGGACTACCATATGTTTCAAATTCCGATATTCGAATGTGACTGGGCTAACATTAATCTCGGTGTCAAGGTAGAAGATGGTTTTAAATTAGTAAACTTGAAACAATATAAGAATCAGTTTGAGAACGACCCATTCATTCTAGCATCACAAGCCCGACAAGTGTTCTATTCTCGTGAGTCAGATTCATCTAACTGGTATGTGGTGTTGAAACCACCACCTAGGGGTTTCCATGAACTGGAGGAATACGATGAGAAGGAAGACACAAGATGTCAACCATTAGATACATCAGCACTTGGCGAGGCAATGGATGACGAGAGTGAGAGTTATGCAAGAAACGATGCTGAAGACATCTTAGTGCCTCAATCGAAGAAGAAGAATAAGAAGAAAAAAAAGATGAGCAGGATTGTATTTGGGGGACTTTTTTAAAGGAGGGAAGAAGGGTATCTGTGATATTTTGTAATTTGCATCTTGCAGGTGTTGGATTTGCTGATTTTGCAAGCCGGGTACTGGGCGTTTGCTCCTGGAGGACAAAACTAATCTGTTTGTACTACGTTGAATGTTTTACACTCAAGTTTCAAGTGTCGTAATGTTGTACTATGCATTGAAGCATACCTGTAAATAATTGTTGTTGAATTATAATTGCATTGTTGTTGAATTCAGATCTTGGGCATGCGTACTGTGTGATATAATGAAATGCAGGGAAAACAGTGAGTCTGGGCAGTAGAAGTTGTTTTTCCAAAATGAACCTCTAATGACAGAAACTTTGTTCTTGCTCTTTAAAAAAACCAAACATAATTTGCATAAGCTACCTGTTTCCAGAGTGGTTGATGGCTTTGGTGAAGAAGCTTGACGTGGTTGGTTCGAATCTCTCTTAACTATAATTTTTATTCTTCTTTACAATCAAATTACAGTAGTTAGATTATTTGATAAGCGGAAAAAATTCGTGACCAACCTGTCTCCAGAATGGTTGATGGCTTGGTTAACCAACATTTAAGTGTCTGGTTCGAATCTCTTGGACTGTAATTTTTATTCTTTTTTACAATCAAACTACAGAAGTTACATTGTTTGGGAAGCAAATATAATTCATGACCAACCTGTCTCCAGAATGGATGATGACATAGTCTATTTACGGGCTTTGATGTTGGGGGTTCGAACCTCTAGTATACACAATTACTACTTTTCCTCTAAAATGTTGTCATTTTCTTTTTTACACACGACTTTTTTTACCAAAAGTAGGCATTGATTATATTTTACGACGCTACATAGGATAAAGGTAGTAATAGCTAAAAAATTTTACGACTTATGAGCAAAACGTCGTAAAGCAACAGTAGTTAATGGGGGTCTTTTCCCGTAGTGTCTTCAAGACTTCAACCTCTATGAAGCACACTAGTATCACTTGAATTTTCTGTATCATGTCAACCTTTTACATATGGTAATTTAGGACTCGAGTAAAGATCAATCGGTACACTAGCGCGCTGCTCCTGTTATTATCCAGAAATTAAGTACAAAAACAAGGTCTTCCTCTTTTTCATTCAAACAAAGTGCAAGTTGAATATCACAATAAGTTGCTTTCATTCAACTGGAGATGAATACAAATTAGCTTGAAAATGTTGAAAAATATATCAAAAGTAGTTGAAAAATAATGCAGCAATAAATTCGATTCCGAAATAATGCAGCTGCAAATATGAAAAATAATTCAGCCTGCTTACATGTTGCTATCATTCACCCAATATGGAGCCAGCAATAATTCAATTAATGTCAAACAGCAGAATATGCTATCTCTCAATATGTGCAGTGATAACAGATGTGACATCAAAATGGTAACAGGAAAAGTTGTTAAAGTCTATCCTGTTGATGCTAATATAAATCCATGACCAGGCCAAGGTTGCACTCATATAACATTCTTAGTTTTCGTCTAGTAACTGCCAACCCAAAGTCAGCTCTTCAAAATAACCCGAAAAATACATTTAAGGTTAACGCAGTATTCTATACTCAATAATGCAATAGAAGCCAACATGAATGTAAATCATTAGTCTAACAACATACAGTGTTTGAGTTAGCCATGAATTATTTCAATAAGAGAAGTCTCTTACCAGTTCAGTATTCTCTGATTTCGTTCTTACTCGTTACACAGATCGTAGTAACCTGCTGTCATGGATGCATCGACAGTGAAAGAATTGCTTTGCTGAGCTTCAAATCGTCTGTAACAGACCCTTCGGATCGTCTGTCAACATGGCAAGTAGGCCGTCGCCGAAACTGCTGCGACTGGTATGGTATTCAATGTTCTAGGGACTCGTTACATGTCACTTCAGTTGATCTTCGAAACGTAGAGCTCGAAATGAACCTCCGGAGATCTGATGATTCGCTTCCAAATACTTCACTTAGTGGTACAATCTCTCCTTCACTCTTGCACTTAACTCACCTCCAGTATCTTGATCTCGGTTTCAATGATCTCGACTACTCAAAAATCCAATATCAGTTTTGGAAATTCAAGAATCTCCTTCACCTTGATGTCTCTTATTCGCAATTTTCCGGCTCTATTACAACTCAATTTGCCAATCTATCTTCACTACAATACCTCGATGTTTCTAAGCATGTGCAGGATACTGATCCCACCTCTTTAAGTTCTAGTTCTTCCCTTTTCGACATAGACTCTCCATCCATAGACTGGGTTAGAGAGCTAGTCAATCTAAGGGTACTGAAATTGAGTGGTGTTGATCTGTCCGAGGCATCTCTGACGAAGAATTGGGCGAAGCCTATATCATTTCTTGCTGATCTCAGAGAACTTCATTTATCTGATTGTAGTATTTCTAATCCACTCGTTCCAACCCATGAGTTCCGTAATCTTTCTCACCTATCAATTCTGAAAATGAATTTCAATGATAACCTCAATTCTTCGATACCGGTTCAAATTGCTAATCTTACTTCCCTTTCAGTTCTTGAACTAGCTGGTTGCTTTAATTTGCAAGGCTCGATTCCTTACCTTCCTCAGATTAAACGGCTTGACGTAAGACAGAACGAACATCTCCAAGTAAATCTTTCAGCATTGTTTGAAGGTAATAACTGGCCAAGACTCCAAGAACTTTGGATTTCTTCGACTAGTGTAAACGGATCGATTCCAAGTTCCATATCGAATGCTCCTGCGTTGGTTAGTCTGTATGCGTCAGACTGCTCGATTAAGGGATCCTTGCCTACAGCAATCTCTGCTCTTTCACAGTTGGAGTATCTTGACCTCTCTGCAAATGACATAACAGGTTATATTCCTTCTTCAATCTCCAGTATGAAAAGGTTGCAATATCTGTCCTTGTCTGTAAACAATTTGCAAGGACCCATACCAGGGTCAATTTGCGAGATTAGTTCTCTTCAACAACTCAATTTAGACCGTAACAGATTAACCGGACCGATACCAAGTTGCATCACCAAGCTTCAAAGTCTCAGAAAGTTTGATATCAGTAGTAACTCTGTTGGGGGCATCGTCTCATTGAACTCGTGGGTCAGTAAGTTAAACCTGACTGAGCTAAACCTTAACAATAATAGCATAACTGTAGAGATAGCTCAGCAACAATTCCCATATCAGTACCACATGGAGATTTTAAAGCTGCAGTCATGCAATATTGACGGACACATCCCGGCTTTCTTTTGCAAATTTACTAATCTTGATACACTGGAATTGGCTGGTAACAATCTTACAGGAGCTATTCCATCTTGTCTCTTTAAACACCAAAAACTTCGCAATCTAGATCTCTCGAGAAACAGGCTCCAGGGAACCTTGCCAGATGCTTTTCATTTTGATGATAATCAGTTCATGTCCATCAATTTGGCGAACAACTTTCTCAGAGGTTCACTTCCTGTTCCTTCTCAGATGAATATGCTTTTCGATCTGTCACAAAATCAGTTCACTGGCAGAATCTCATTTGAAGTCGGAGAAAGGCTTTGTGGATTCAATAAATCAACCTATAAAGATATTTTGTGATAATATATCTGTCATAAGATATGTGAAGAATGACAATACAACTAGCAGCAACAAGTACATCATGGTAAAGTTTATGTCCTTAAGAGAAAGGAGTCAATTAGGACTCATTGCAGTTTCCTATCTAGAAACTGAGTTGATGATTGCAGATCCTTTAACTAAGGGTCTTCCTCCTGGAGTTTTCAAAGGACATGTATCTAGAATGGGAGTTTTTGAATCTCTGAATGTTGTTCATTAGTGGGAGTTTAGAACTTTTATGTGCTTTTCATTAGTGTGAATCTCTGAATGCTGTTCTTTTTGTTTCCTTCTTCCCTCTTTTCTTGATGTTTTCACGTTTGATGACTGTTGAGTTCATGAGAATTTGACCATGGTACTTTTCATTTGTTGTAATCAATGAATGCAATTTAGCTTACTTCAGTTGATTTAATATTTTACAATTTTTAATCTAATTTTGACTCTTTTCTACTACAATTAAAATACTGCAATTGAAACTGTGTAAAAGTTGAGTTTTAACCCTCTTTTTATAGGGTGAAATGTGATAACAAAACCATAGAATAGATCACTGATTTTAAGAGATAGTGGTGTAAAACCCTACCAAAAGATCTCAGGTTTTGGAAAATCAACCTTTGACCCTACATTAGCCATTAAGTACCTTCATAAAATGTGATGGAAACAATAGCCCTTCTTTTACCCTAAATAATATCATAGATTCCATAATAATTCATTGACACATTATAGTCAGATTAACCAATTACCGAAAATAAAGTAAGATCAAGAAAACTAATTTATAAATACTGTAGATAATCGTCATCATTCATCTTCATTGACCTGGTGGGTCAAGCACTGACCGATGACATAGTCTATAAACGGTGGATTGTCGGTGGTTTGCTTACGTATTGTTGACTTGGTATACCCACAGCCTGATCTGTTTTTTTTTACGATGATAAATTCAGTCTTACATGGTCCATGTGGTGTCTTTGACATGCCGATGTACATTGGGTATCTATTTTCCTGGAAAGATCCCGGTGGTATATAGAAACCTGCATTGAGTAGGCTTTGGGTAAATCCATTGTCAACATGAATCGCAAATCCAACTCTCACTGGAAATTGATACTTAGTAACTGGGATTAAACCCATCGAGTTCATTGCACTTCGGTGTATGATTGTTTTCTTCCCAGCAGCACGCCCGACCAAGACCTCTGCAAGAATCTCATTTTCTTGCAGCTGTGTTATAATCAGCCTTGTACCCGCGACGATCCTATCCCTCTTATTTACATCTTCTAATAGGATAATTGGTATTCCGATCTTCAGCTGTAGTAGGTGGCTTGGGAGGGATGGATCCTCTACCTTATTTAAAACCTCCTTCGGATACAATGTCGCTGCAGTGCTGTAATTTTGGCGAGCAAAAGATACATAATCAATACTGACATATGTGTGTTCTTCTCCACGAAAAAGGCTTGTTATGCACTTGTTCAGCTTGTTGATTTTATCGTGATGAGAAGTCAAAACTGCCGTGTGAGCAAGATATTTTTTTTTAAATCCATTGCTCACAAAACCTTCGTATGAAATTGCGACTACTACGTCGATGAATTCATCTTCGCTCGGAATAATTAGATTGGATAACGTTACGTTTGTTGTTGTTGTGCGAGATCCCAAGTTTTCAGGACTCAAGAGATTGGCTATATAGTGGTTATCTTCCATGCTTAAAGGCAGAGTCTTTTGTATGATATATATATTCAGAATATGGGTGAGATATATATATATATATATGCACTAATAACTTAAGCGTCAAGAAAATTATGGGTTATTATTCAATAGAATTGCGTGAAATCCAATCACATTGTTCCATAATTAGAGTCCCGTGTAATATAGGCATGTCGTTCACATTGCAAGATATATGTTACCTTGTGGCTGGAACTCTGTATATTACCTTATTGAAGAAAATTATGGTTTATGACCTAATCGGATATTTGTTCCTTATATAGATATCTATATCGACAATTGCTTTTCATGGAAGTTTTTACGACCACTTATCTAGCCAGCTACCGAGGTATACGATGTTGAAAGCGGTTTATCTCCTTGCTCAATGGACCGTAAGCCACTCCATTAGCTCTCTAACCAAATTGCCGCGCTCAGGCCCCGCATATGGGTTATAGGAAGCGGGCAGACAAAGATAATTACCTGGCCCATTGATTATTACATCATAATATGATTACCTTTCATACTACGACACACGGATAAATTCTTCGATATATTACTTTTCATGTTCTTTCATTAGATCGTACATTAGATATATACAATGTCCAATGAGTGGAGGACTACATCGTAGAGTCTTACAGATGTGAATGTTACTTTCCTTCATTAAGTCATACATTAGATATTATCTTGCTTAAAGAACCGCCCTTACTTATGACATATACACGGGTAACTTATTCAGATTACCTACATAAATAGTCACTGCAAGTGGGATTCTAACTTGCATACCATACATATATTGCACCAAATTGGTTATCGAAAGGTATTTACGTTTTTAGGGCCAAATTCGACACCACATACTATTACTCTCTTGGCAACGACGACAACATCAGATGAACAAAGCATTAATAAGATAACATTCGTTCAGAATAATCCCCGACATATCTTATATACCATTGTAGCATTGTCATCGCGGAAAAACCGAATTCATGGTGCTTCTCTACCACCAAACATGCACATCACTACTGCCTACCTGACAAACAATAATATCTTTTCATGAATGGAGCTACACCGACATCTGATAACGTAGCTGGAATGGTATAGTGTCTATTCAGCTAACAATACATTAGAAAATAGATAACACTGCACGTATGGGTGGCTAATAGCTGGCGTGTTGAGAGTTGTCCTGCAACCTGCACGTGGGAAACATGAAACTAAACTTGCATGCACTACTACAATACTAAATTCGAAAAGCTACAACTTTCAGTAATTGACGTATTTGAAGGTTGTGTATCAGTTGTGTAACTACACGTCCATTGCAATACTATTACACTCTGCCATATCAATTCATCCAAACATGTACTTTGTTCCACATGGTAGTCTGCCCTAAAGGTCTCAAGACAGATAAACATCCAAAAGGCATTTATCGGAATATACAGTCTATTTGAGGGCTTGTAAGAAAAATAGTGGCATAGATTTAAATAAAAAAAATACTAAAATTCCATCGTAAATTGCGGATGAGAACAAAACACATAAAATGCTAATAAATTTAAATGACCGCATGCATATTGTAGAAAGTTGAAGTCACATTGTCATATTCTAGAACTAACACAACCAATCCCCTGCCGATGTTGTACGTTCATGGAAAACCTGCAAGAAACAATTTGTTATTCAAAAAGATTGTATGAAAACATGGTTACCGTCAAAGTATATCGTCAGACTGTTCTTACCTTCAAACACAAACTTGTAGGAGTTCAACCCGTCACTGACCTGCAAACATCTCTTTTCGGGCACTATGTTATTCCTGCATGACTTTATTCTCTCGTCAGGCCAGATTACATCTATGTTGATCCCATACTGTTGCCCCAGTTTTTGTTTGAATTCTTGGAGCACTACAGATTGCCTTCTCTCCATCGTCTCTATGTTTGCACTGAGTAAGGACATATTTCGGTAAACGTCCTCTTTGCACAATCCACCTGGAAAACAATTAACACACTCCCTCTCTTTGCACACTTTGATCTCCAAGAAACTTAACTACTTCTTCATCGATAACACTATGTTCCCCCTGCGGGCTGTCCCCAGTGAACAGTCTGTTTTCGAAATAAGCATCAAGCATCACCGCATCAGGGGACAGCATGGATTCATCGAAGAATTTGGTTGCATCATACGTCTCCTGTAACTCCAAGTACTGCTCAAATGTGACACCTTCTAAACTGTTATCTAGTCTCTGGTATTCTTGAAATTTTTTTAGTTGATATCTCTGTATGTCCTTGTATTTTCTCAGGTGTTTTTTGAACCGATAATCATGTATAAACCACTCCCTTTTGGTCCCAAACGCCTCCAAGGGTTTAAAATTCGCCCACCTCTCCATGGCTATTTCTTGTCTTTGATCTTCTAAAAAACTATCAAGCTCGTCATCGTCATCAGAATAACTGGGTTCTCGATCAAGGATCCAGGGAAGTCTCTTGAGCCTTTTCACCGTATCTTCTGTCTGTCTGGACTGCAATTCTCTTCCAACAGAACAATCGGCATCCTCGCAAGACCCTGTGGTCATTCCGCCTGCCTCGCAAGAAATATATGAGAAGTTTACAGCTGAATTGTTAAGACTTCAACAATGTTAATTAGATGAATTGTTAAGACTTCAACAATGTTAATTAGGTCAATTGCGGCGAATTTATAGTTCGCTAAGGTCGTCTTTCTCTTTTTAGGTTTACAGAAAGGACTATTCTCCATGTGTCGCGGACTTTTCCGCATATATATAGACAATAACGAATCTTGCTCGGCACTGTATTGCAGCATTGGATCTCAAACCGTGTAAATCATACGTGGAGGAGGGATATCACATGTGATTTCCTTATTGTGTGCGAGGTGCATGCCAGCGGGGATTACATACACGCGACCGGCATATTATTGTTTTGGCGTGTCCGCTAGAATCCATGTGTTAGTTATTTCAATCGTCTGCTAAATCCAAAGGGCGTGTCTGAAAACCAAGAGGTACGCTTCCCTTCTCCCAGACATAAGTATCCTATTTAATATGCGCAATACCCATTGTAATTAGTCCCAGAAGATAGACTTGCAGATGCAAAGATGGGTTGTTTTGGCTATAAAATGATTGGTGTTAGCGATCAGACTCCTGTCCATGTGCGGAGGCATCGATTTGTAGCAACCCTGAAGTACGATTTTGGAATGAAGGAAGCGGATTTCAATATCATACACCCTAGGTATTATTGTAGTGTGTTTGTGATTTGCTTCAGAAAGGTGGCTGATTTTGAAAAACTTAGGGCACTTGACAGCGTCAACGTTGACAACTACAGTGTTACTTTAATCCCTGTAGAATACGGATGCAGGTGCGTTGAAGAATGGCTTGCTTTACACGGAGAAACGTCACAAACCTCCGCTTCTGATGCGCTGGTGTTAATGAGATGGACGAATAGGTATTCACAGGGGCTACAGAAAACAGCCACATCTTGATCTGAGACGGCATCGCCTGCTTCCTTATATTATCGAAGAATTTACCCGTGTATCTCCTGATGTTGTTTTATCTGTTTTGCTTCAATAGAGGTTATGCATCTTTTTAATACAGGTTTTTAAAGTATAACAGTATATATACCAAACAAACAATAGGAATAATGCACGGCGTCTAGAAAAATGCTTTGGAGTATAAATAGGACTGAACTTCGAAGCAACATTGAATACAATCTCTATGTGTACTGGTTACGAATATACAAATCTTTTCAATCAGTTCAGTACTGGATTTGACACATATAGCCAAACAAATAGTATTCTTATTTGCAAACAGAATAACCTGAATCACATAAACTACCTTACAGGAATCACCCTACTACTGGATGTTGTTATTTTGGTCTCTTATAACACGGTCTAATAAGGGCATGTTCTCGTACATGTCTTCTGACATTTCAAACTCCGTATAATCCTCCTCGTTAGCTTTCTTTATAATGATTATAGATTTAACCTTATGCATCCATTCTGACACCCACATGAAAAATCTCCCTGGACATAAACCATTATCTTCCATATACACCCCAACAGTATGAAGACCCTGGCCTTCATATTTATCCATCGTCATTGCAAAACACACCCTTACAGGAAACTGCTCGCGCACCAATTCTATCCTTTCTCCACTGTAGATGGATGCTTTCACCCTCCCAATTTTCACTGTCTTTCCCGACGCAATTCCTGTCAGCACCTCTGCTTCGATTTCCACATTCAGCAATGCTTTTACTAAAAGTCTGGTACCTTTTCTGAGTCCCCTCTTTTTGTCCAGAGTGAACAATAGGACCAATGGGAGTCCGACTCCGACCTCTATCCTATGGCTTGGGATTCCCTCGAATTCCATATCATTCAAGCGCCGCTGGTCGATCTGGTATTCCCCTCTGTCTAACTCTTTGCCTTGTCCAGAATCTCCAGTATCGGTGCTGAGGTATACTGTACGATCTCGACACCCTGAACGTGCCAAAACTTCTGAATTGATTCTTTCCACAACTTCGGTTCTATGAGCCAGAATACTCCTGCCTCTAAAGTACTCCGTGCAGTTGATATTTGCTTTGATATCTGGGTAACCGATGTCAATGATACGATCTATAAACTGTTCCTCCGTATCCAGCTCCACTTCAGTTTCTTCGATTACGGCATGGGCTCTCTTAACACCATTGTTTATGTAGCGGAATAGTCTTTCTGCAGCACTACTCGATTGTTTGTGTGTCTGCTCTTCTGCCATGGCTGCATTAAACCAAGCAGAAATCAAAACAGAGTCCAGTAAAAAAACGGGAACCTATGAGTCCTATATAACGTAGAGTTAGAATGGATACATTACCTCACAGCAGATTCACAAACAAAAGTATTCCGTTATGAGAGAGATGTCTGGTCTAATATCGGTCTATAGCTTTTTACGTAGAGTCTGTATTGTTTAGATATATATATATATATATGTATATCCGCGGATATGTACAGGAAGATAACTATATACTGCTGCGTACAAATCGTAATCTTTTTAGGGTTAATAATATTTCATAATGCCCGTTGTACCCTCTTATTTATTGGATCATATGTACGCCTGCTCTAACTTTTATTTATTTTACGTCAAAAGAAAACGGTATGCCCACAATACGAAAACTAAAAAATCCAATTGAAATCTGCACCCCTTAGTGTAAACAACTAAGGTGTACATTACGAATACAAACTTATTCGAATAAAAAAACATTAATGGAAAAAGTGAATCTCTAATGAATTAAACTACTAAAACATTATGCAACTAAAATTGTGAAGATACATGTTAGCCATATATCGAAACACCACGGGGTATAAATCTAATGTCTTCATATATCCCAAGAACTGCGAGCCTGCCATCCTTGCCTCCAACACTACAGTCCACAATCAGTACATCGAAGATCGCCGCAGTACCCTTCATCGGTTCAAACAGTTTAAGTGCCTCTGCTATCTGTCCTGTACGTGCTTTGTTGTAATGTTCAACTACGTCATAGTTCATAAAAGTATCTGCCACTTTGCCTCTCACAGTGAATACCTCACTGGATGTTTCATCTGCAACCTTCAGATGAATCTTGTACCTGCAACCATGTACAAAACATGTTATTGTTATTGTTTCGTCTAGAAACTGCGTATACGTGTTCTTTGAAGTATTGTCTACGTACACTGGTTTTCCCGTTACTGCAGCATTGCATGCCATGCAGAACGGTTGATAGATCCCAGAATTGTTCCACGATTCTTTCGTTACAGTTTTGCCGTTGCATTCACAACAGGCCATGTAATACCATCTCCTACCTTCGACCAAATCCACTATTGATGCTCTGCAGATGAACGTTCTCCCCTGCAGATAGGGTTGGTATTAAACTGGTTAAAACGCAAC
>JAJJMA010273097.1:0-10192 GCA_023529015.1 Papaver nudicaule | reverse complement strand
TGTTCATTTATTGTCATCCAATAAGATCAAACATGTTGTGTATTAATCGACTTGTTTCAATAGGATATGTGTAGTACCATACTAATTAGCATGCATAGAAGGTGTTTGTGTAGGAAACAGAAGGAGAAGAATTTGTTTCTCATTCTCTATTCTTTCAAGTCCCCTTACATTCGACTAAGAGTGGCTATTTATAGCTTTGGTACACTTCCAACCAAAAGCCACCTGCCAATACACATGTCAACATTTGCATAATATAAAGACTAACTAATTTATCTTTATCTCATGTGTGAGATAACAGTTGGTAGTCTTCATTTCCACGGTCAAAGCCGGTGGGATATATGTACCACGTAACCTTAAGTGATAGAAACAAATCTATCCAATGGTGGGCAGCCACCGATCAACCAAACACTTTTCCTTGGATGACCACCATTCCAACTGCGTTGCCTCGTCAACACCCTGCCAGGAAAATCTCCAGGGTAAAAACTGGTGGAAGGAAAAAGAGTGCAACCTTTTGGGCTCTAAATGAAGATGGTTGCCACAAAGTTTCTCTTTCGTCGAAAATCGCATCTGGAAACCGCTTAGGACAAAACCAGAATGTCTACGCCAGGAACGATAAACTTCCCAGCAAGTTCTAGTCAGATGACGTCGCTAAGCTTTCTCAGACTCCATAGTAATCACCTAACCGGAAGCATTCCTGCTACTTTCACTAATCTAGTATCCCTCAAAGATTTTCTCTAGCTAATAATATGCTGGAAGGAGTTCTTCCTTCGACTTTCGGTAATCTACTGTCAGCTACAGAGATTTATCTCAATGGAAACAGGTTATCAGGTGTCATACCTGAATCGATTGGAAAACTGTCGCTTCTTCTGCATCTAAGCATCTCTAACAACCTAATAGAAAGTCCATTGCCATCTCATATTTCTTCCCTCCAAAATCTTCAAACACTTATCTATCACACAATCATTTGAATCTTATTACATTTCCTAAATGGCTCGGAGGAATGCCTTCACTTTCTCGAATTTTGTTGGGTGGTTCTGGAATCAGAGGAGAGATTCCTGAGTTATTACGAACAACTCCAAGTCCTATACTCGAACTATACTTGTCAGGTAATCATCTAACCGAAAGCATACCAACTCCAAGTCCTCATAGCCAAACCAAGACGTCATATTCGAATATCAGAAACAACAGTATTTCGAGCCTACACAACATAAATGTGAGTCACAATCTCTCTTACATTGGCTCATATAAATATATGCAATCAATCCGACAGAGCCAAACTAGGTAAGAAGAGACACAATACTATGATGGATCAAATATCGTAGTACTACCGAGATAACATCACATTGCTATATCCAACTCGAAAAGGTTTTAGCAAAATCCTTTATATTAACTTAGAGACGGAGAAGAAAAGAAAGCTCTAAGCAATATTGGAACGTCAGAACTACACACTAATACCACAAGTGGTAAAGCGGAGTTATCATAAGACACACTGATCACAAGTGATCAAGTCATAACGTAAAGCTCAAGCTGAGAGTTATGTTTATGTCTTTTGTAGCACAAGTGTAAAAGATAATGGAATCACGTTATTTAGATTCACTAACCTGTTGAATGATGAAGCCGGATGTCTTCGTTTGATCTTCAGTCTTTCTTCAACTCTTCAACTAGTGATTCTAATTAATCCTACCAAAATCTTCCACAACCTAAAGCTAACTCTCAGATGAATTCACCTAATTGTGTGTTGTTTAGCGGTCGAGTTTTGATCACCAAAGTTGACAACTAAGCTTGACATACGCATACCAACACTTGGTGAGGTTGACCGAGCCATGCTATAACATCAAGTATGATATTTAAATATAAATATATAAATTCTGCTACAAATGATAAAAATATGAAATAAAAAAGAAATACAATAATTATTAAATTACCTATATATATTTATATATGGATTACATATATAATTTATTATAATCATAATTTGCCGATTTTTTTTTTTGCCGATTTTTTTTTTTTTGTATATTTTCGTCATTAGCTATATCACCAACACTTTTACATGACAATTTATCAAACCACGATAGTTTATTAGTTCTACAAGACTTTATACATTAGAAGTAGGGGTAAAGTCTAAATAAAATTCAGTTGTAGGGGTAAAGTCTAAATAACATTCGGTTGTAGGGGTAACGTCAAAATGTCAAAGAAGGGTATATTAGTACATAAATTGGGATTCTGTACGCGTGTATCTCGCACAAACAACCTAACGGTATAATTGGTTGGAATATACCAAGTAGGGGTAAAGTCAATATTATTGGGTGAAGTAGGGGCAACTCTAAGTTGTCTTTTCCAATTAGGGGTAAAACCAAAATGCCCAAAAAAAAATCTCATGGTCCTGGCCAACTCTTGAATCGTACGAGTCGAGTCACTATTTTAGTTAATCGATCCGAGTCGCATGTATGAATTGAACTGTCTAAGACTTGTGGATTTTGACTCTGATCAATGATCATGACCATTGACTAAGTCATTTGGTTGTTTCAAATTGAAATTTATTTTCAGAAAAAAAACATGAAAAGGAGAGGTTTTAAACAGGCGACCTCCAGTATAGGTAGTTAACTGCCAACCAACGGGCCATGCTTGTTGTTTGGTGATTGTATTGAACTTGTTTTGTATTTATAAGGTACTTATATACGTTTATTTAAATTATAAATTTTGAATTGTTATAACCTTATGAGTCTATGACTTACTCACACATGATATTTGAGAAATACATATGATATTACTTGAATGTTCACGTACTTCAATATTATTTATAGGCACATATACGAATCACAAATCAACCACGAATCTTCGATTCACGATTTTTTATACGATTCAATACTAAACAGTGAAAAACTATTCGCTGAACGATTCACGTTTTCACAACCTTGGCCCCGGCCATGTTTTCTAGCCTGATTGGAGGTGCCTTGAAGCCCTAGTTAGCAAATTCGGGAACGGCAAAAATGCGGAACGGCGAACGTGCGCGTATTAATCGGCTAGAACAAAAGTCAATACGGTCAAATATGCGGTCAACTATGTGGAGTTCGGTCAAAATGCGGGAATTCGTTCGTACGCGTTTAATGCGTTTCAAACAACCAAATGCGACAAGAAAAATTTGGCATCAATATATAATTTTAATTCTTTATTATAATGACTAAGACACTTATTAAAAATAGGTTGGGAATAATTTTGGTGTCAATTTGCTTAATTCTTATATTCTGTATAGTGATTACGCAAAAATGAGTTTAAAATTAGGTCACATCGTTGCCTATTCAAATCTTTAACTTAAATTGGGACCCATGTAAGCCAATTTTGTTTATCAGAGACCGAAAAGTCAGTTAAAACACTAAAACAACACTCACAGTTGTAGTTGTGGGCCTGTTTCAATCTGAATTTAATGTACCCACTTTCTGCAACGTGTTGACGTGTCATTAAATTTGAAAACGCGAATTGAATCAGGAGGCGAATATTCGCGTTTAATGCGCTCAGATGTAGGAATTCGTGTTTTTAGTACGGGGTTGCGTTTGAACGGCGCATCAATACGTAAATTCGCAATTCGGCTAAATTCGCGAATTATTCGGCAAAAAAACGCGAATTTGCTAACTAGGTAGTTGAAGCACCATAAGAGTTTGTTTTAGTCTAAGAATCGGCCCCCCTTGAATTATTACTATAGTTAGCTCAAGCTCCCAAATTCCGCTCATAGCCATAAATACACAGAATATTCCTCCGCGGAATATAAGGCCTGACCGGATGCCCCCAAAAGGGCCTAAACCCCTCCTTCTCTCTTCTTGAAACCCTAGATTCATCTTCTTCTTCAATTTCACTCACAGAATCCCTCCAATTCCATGAAGAATAGCAGATAATTGATAATGGGAACGGATCAACCTGGCAATTCCGTTGTGTACTTCGCAGAAGATTTAATAGTATGTGAAATACTAAGCAGACTCCCTGTGAAATCCCTGATGCGATTCAAATCTGTGTGTAAACATTGGTGTGACTTAATCCAACTAGATCCACACTTTGTCGATTTACACTTTGCCAGATCGAAATCACGGCAATGTCTTTTGGTCGTTGAACTACAACACAATCCGCCGGAAGCTTATCCCTTCATCGTATGCAGAGGACGGCATACGCAGTTCCTGGCAGCTCAATTACAAGGTGGAGGTACAGTAGCATCTGCAATTCGTTCCATGAGTAGAACTAAATCGTTTAGTTTCAGTAGTATTGTTGGAATTGTGAACGGATTGATTTGTTTTGTTGATTATCACGAGCATTACGTTTGCGTATACAATATTAGCACCAGAAAACAATTAACACCGTCGGTTAGGGCAAATTTGTTAACGGAAGAGAAAGTGAACAGTGAGTTTAGGTTTAGTGAGTCGTCTTCTTGTGTTTACAAATTCGGTTTTGATCCGGTTAGTAAGGATTATAAAGTGGTAGGTAAGTGGAAATTCGGCGATGATTTTGAGATTTGGGGAGTTTTGACTGTTGGCGACAGTACATGGAGAAGGATCGATGAGGTGCCGTCGTGTTACATTGGACCGAGTGCGCCTTCTGTTTGTGTGGATGGTTTTATCTATTGGTTCCCGAATAGGTATACTGGCGGTGACGGGTTTATAGTGGCGTTTGATGTCGGGTGTGAAAAGTTTAGAACAATCCAAGTCCCTGATTTCATTCTTCGCCAGCACTCGGATTATGATGGCGGTAAAGTTAATGTTCGTCTAATAGAAGTGAATGGGCGTGTTGCTGTGTTGCGCAGAATGAGTAATTGCGATGTTAAGCTATGGATATATGGACAAGTTAAGGAGAGTGAGAAGAGGAAAGCTACCACTTTGAGTTCTGGTGACAAGAATTGGACTGAAAATACAATCACATTGCCTGCAGTTTGTTGGGATCGAAATCGGTTTCTTTATTTCGACACAGTCAGTGGGACAGACCAATTAATCTTTGAAATCCATCAGAAGAACTCTGATGATGAACTTCCAGATTCATTGTATATTTTTTCTTATGATTTGAAGAATAAGAAGTTCGAGGAGATTAAAATCAGTGGGATCCCCTCGTCAGTTGCTGTTCGTGACACCAAAACAAGACTATGTAGATCGTTCAGTGAAAGCCTTTATTCCTTTTCAGCCGCTGAAAAGGAGCAATGTGTATTTTAGTAAGATCTCTTATTTATTTATTTTTATTGTTTTGACATGCGTTAGTAAAGAAAGAAACAAGATAGCATTTTGAACTGGCTTATTCTTATTAGGAGATTATACTGGGTCTTTTTTTTCCTGATATATTGATTTCTTACTGATTCTGGAAATACAGAGAATTGTTCGTCCCTTCCATCTATCCTTGTTTTTGTCTTAGTGTTGATTACATTAGTAATAAGATGCTAATGTAAAATTCCAGAAGAGATTGATATGTCGAAACATTTTGTGTTTGTGTATGTGTCCGTGTCTGTATAACCCTCTTTCTGTAAGCCCTAGGATGATCTGCAGCAGGAAAAATCAGATAGGGCTTAATCCATACACAAGGTGTGGAAATTGTCAGAGAAAACCTATTCAGGTAAATGATTATCTGGAGCATCTTAAGTTTGTATGAACATATGAATGATGTTACAAACACTTTAAGGTTTTGTTGTGGTTTGTTTAACACCTCCGGAAAAGGGTGACTTTGAAAAGTTAAATGTTATCTACCTTAATCTAGGATGACCTAGAAAAGGGAATAGACAGATGAGTCATAGGAAGCTGTGTTTGAGTACTTCTAGAGGTCCGGTTATTTACCTGTCACATTTGACATTACTCACTGTCTAATTAGTTGAGCTATTTAATGAAGGTTGTTAAACCAACAGTGTGAATAGCATCGAGGTTGCTTATCTACACTATAGTCGGTGAACCTGGCTAATACACTTGATCTAATTATGTGAGTGCAGGAATAAGCTCGGGGACTGCGGGTGCCCCAAAATAAGAGTTTTGTAAATCATTTGCCATCTTCTGAGATAAAATATTTGGTCTCGCTGTGCCGCGGTGAAAAAGTGTATACCATGGGACAACAATTGCTCTACATGTGGAAACTTATGACCAGAAATTCCCATCGTGAATTGAAATTGAAGCCTCGTGGGGACTGCGGCAAATGTCTGCCATAATATTTTTGGGACTGGAAGAACAAATTAAAATGTTAGCACTCTCAGCAGGTATCTGGATGAGATACTTGAAAAGGATGGCGGTATATGCAATTAGATCTTATGTACAAGCTATATAAACCCAGTGTCATCAACACATTTTGGTACTCAACTTTGCCACATTTATGCCGGTCGATTACAATTTTGTTATTTTTAGGGTTCTTGGTGTGGACTACTATAAAAAACATTGGGTAGTCAGTTTTGGTGGATTAGTGTTTTTTCCCTCTATTTTTTCCTCTTTATATTTTTGACTTGCCATGAATTTCTTCTTATTTTATTTTAAGCTTGTTTGGATAGCAGTTCAGAAGTTAGAAGTTAGTCTGCGAAAATAACAAGTTAGAAGTTAGTCTGCCAAAACAATTTCAGATTGACTTCTGGAGCAGAAAAGTCAACTTTTTCTAAAGTAGAATCTTTTTGCTTCTGACTTCTAGATTCAACTTCTGCTTATGAATCCAAACAGGCTATAAGTATCATATACTGCATCATTTATGTAGGTGGAAAATTACAGGCTGATTTTTAGTTCAAAGATAATATTTCCATACATGCCTTTATTTATGATCTATAAAAAACACAATAATTCTGTTCAGCCCACCAAGTCAAACCCACCGTCAAACCCACCTATGACGTGGCATTGACTTGGTGGACTTTTCAGTTTTCGGGTTTTCTTTTTTAGTTTCTTTTCAGTGTCCGTGAACCGTGCGCCTGTCAGATTTCGTCAAATCTGGATTCCGCTGGAAGTATTGGGCTGAGCCAGAACTTAGACGTGTGTACGTCCTCAGCTGTGATCCATGGACTCTTTGCTCAAGAGTACTCCTTTAGATTCATCCATATCCAACTAACAGTTTGCAAGCAAACCATTGTAATGGACACATGGCACCGAATCTGTCTCATTCATTGTTGTACGCACAGTATTTGTGGGAGCAAACACTGGTCATGACACAAGGTCACGTTAGACAAGAATACGATCTCAATCGCTATTATCACTACTAAAATAGTCGACTGTATTTCGAAAAAATAGAGAAAGTAGAATAGAAGAATATCCATAAAGTCATAACTCCTACTAACCTTTTATCGATGAAGAATAATTGATGTCTTCTTTGTCTTCACAGTCTTCGTCTTCAAGGTCTCTACTACTTTGTATATATCCCAATTCCGAAATCTAAACTCTAGTAGGCTAAATCAAGAATTGAGTTTTGACACCTAAAACTGACAACTAGCTTGACATACCAACGCTAGTGGGTTTGACCGGACAATGCCCTTTGTGTACCATGGATTGACTGTTATGTTTAAGGAAAATGGGGTTCTTCATTTGCGTAGAATCAGTAGTGACCATGCTCCCATCTTGGTTAATACTCAAAGAATCAATAAGAGGAAAAGGAAACATGATCCTAGGTTTGAACAGTACTGGGTGGATCATCCTGAGTTTACATATATTGTCAGTATAGCTTGGAATACTAATCATGAAAATGTTGTAAGCAAAATTTCCTTGGTTAATAATGCCCTTACTAAATGGAGCAAAAATTCCTTTGGGAATATATTCAGGGCCATTGAAGACACTAAAGATGAGTTACTTAACTTACAAATGGAGATGCAAAATAAAGATATCAGGCAAGAGGAGCAAAGACTTGGTGCTAAAATTGAGATGCTTCAGCAGTTGCAGTACAAATTCTATGAATAAAGAAGCAAGGTCAACTGGATTCCAAATGTTGATAAAAGTACCCATATTTTCCATCTTACAACTATTTAGAGAAGAAGGAAGAATCAAATTACAACTTTGAAATTGAATGATGGAAGTTGGGTCACTAATGCCGATGGTATAGTTGCTTTCATTGTGGATCATTTTGCTTCCTTATTCAAGAGAGATCATGATGAAGATAATCATACTATTCTGTTCAATTCCAGCATGAAAATTGATTTTATGAATAATGATGAATTGTCTGCTATTCCAACCAAGGAGGAGATATGGAACATATTAAAGAAAATGAAGAATCTAAAATCCCCTGGTCCTGATGGTATACCTGTCATATTCTTCAAAAGATGCTGGGATGTGGTTGGAGAGGATATCACTCACACTATTCAGAGCTGTTTCCAGAATGCTAGTCTCCCTCATGGGCTTAACCATACCAACATTGTTTTTATCCCTAAGGTAAAGCATCCTTCCCACCACTCTGAATTTAGACCAATTGCTCTAACTAACATTCTCTATAAAGTCATAGTCAAGATCATAGCCTCTAACACTACACCAAATTACCCGAATTGCAACAGGATTTTGCAACAGGTTTTCCCCTGTTGCAAAATTGCAACAGGGAAAAAAATTTGCAACAGGGTACCCTATGTTGCAAAATTGAAACTGCTGGTCCCTGTTTCAAAATTGCAACATCCTTGACTTTCACATGTGCCATTCGTGTAGGTACATGGAGACACCTTGGTAGTTTTACACCCAATGGTTTGACCTTTTTAAGAGGCATGATTTTATCCATGCCCAGTTTGACCACGACCATTTGACCTGAACCAACACTTAACTAATTTCGGTCTTCTCATTTTTCAGTTTAGTTTTTTTTTTGTTCTTCGTTTTTCTCTGCTGCGAAAAGGGTTTTCGTTTTCTTTTTCATTTTTCAACTTAGGGTTACAGAAGAGAAGAGAAGAGGTGAGAAGAGAATAGGGTTTGGGTTTGGTTTCTTCTTTCGTTTTTATTTTTCATTTTTTCTTTCGTTTTTCTCTGTTGTGAAAAACTAGGGTTAGGTTTTCGTTTTGATTTTGCTGGTTAGAGAAGAGAAGAGAGGATGCGAGAAGATATTAGGGTTTCGGTTTTGATTTTACTGGTTAGAGAAGAGAAGAGAACATCGTATAAGTGTAATTGATGTTTTAGGGTTTTCAAAGTTATGAATCGATCGAGACTCGAGTTCCGATAAGCTCTTAGCCTCCTGATATTCATCGGCTGTTTTATGTTTGGTTTAATTTCTGTGTTATTAATGGTTTGTTGTTTATGTGCAGGTACTACTGTTGGTTTTCATCTACTTCGATTGTTATCCTCTGCTGCTGTTGGAGAATTAGTGAGTATCCCTAATTTTGTCTGCTGAATCTGAAATTGAAATTAGGGTAAAGTTATCTAATGGTTTGATTATATTGAAATTGGGTTATAAGGGTTTGGATTATACTTGAGATTAGTGTTATGAAAGCTGATGCAAGCCTATTCCATTTGGTAAGATTTGTTTTTGAATAGTTAAAGATCATGGGAGATTATGTTTTTCTTTAGTCTGTTACAATCTAGACTGGTGTTTAGGCTTGTGGTAGCATACATGAGACTATAAGAAGTACAAAATGGTGCTACGTTAATTTTTGATTCAAACAAGAATCATGGTCCCCTACAATTCTCTTATTCGTGTCTCCGTTCTATGGCAGGCCATTGATACGGTTGTTGCTGGGATTCTTCTAGATGTAATTGACGATACATGTGAAAGAATTCACACCATTGAAGAGGAGTTTGGCGCTGATGTAGCCAAGTTGGTTTCTAGTGTTTTAAAGCTAAGTTATATAAATCAGGTATTGCTCTAAACTGGGCCTAAGGTAATGAGTAATAGCTTTTCGTTCTTGAGGTTTTGGTGTGTTAGTGTTGCTTTTTATTTAAGATTGGATTTGGCAACTTGGTTAAGTAATACAGTTTTTAGAAAACACTAACAATTTGATACTGATCCTTACGAGTTATAAGGAAGTAGCGTTATCTATAAATTCTGCACACAGTGTTTCATTTACTGATTTAATGATAACCTTGGTTGAGTGGGACTAGTCATCTTAATGTAGATAGGCCTAGAACTCAAATATTATGGTTTAGGATTAGGATAAAGAGGAGACCTGTAAGGTTAATGTGAGTCGTATTTGAATTAGTGTTTTCAGTTTGTTGTGATGAAATGTTGTGGTTTAGAATTTTTTTGGCTTAGTAAATTGAACTGGTGGATTCTTTTTGGTGTATAGGGTCGTAATGTGATTATAGAGAGC
>JAJJMA010273089.1:0-14070 GCA_023529015.1 Papaver nudicaule | reverse complement strand
GTTTGGTTGTAAAAACAGACCCTTTTATCGGGTCCTTGCCGCTGATAGTAGATCTCCAAGAGATGGAAAACATCTTGAAGTTTTAGGTTATTATAATCCATTACCTGGTATGTATTCATTTTCCTCAACAAGAAAAAAACTTATCTTTTTCACCCCCATTGTTTCGATTTAGCATTTTGTTTATACCCTTTGCTTGATTTTAAAAATTACTCAAAATTTAATGAGTTTTCTTGATTTTGTTGTGTTGGTTTTTTTTCTAGCGTAGGATGGTGGGAAGAGAATGGGTCTCAATTTTGATAGAGTCAAGTAAGTATCGATTTGGTGTTAATTAGTTCATTACTGTGATTTGTCTATGGAAACTGGTTTGCTTTAAACTTAGAAGAGAAAACCTCGTGGCGAAGGGGTAAGTAAAACAATCGTTGTTGTAATATCTTCTTTGAGTTTCCAATGAATTGACTTGAATCTTGTGAATTTAACTACATGGGGTAGAAGTCTGAGTAATTTCGACAAAGATTAAAGAGGATTTTAATGAAATTCTGTACATAGCCATTGGAGGACATAACCATTCAGCTTCGAGAGATGCGACAGTTAACAGAACCTGGAAATGCTGTACCACAAGCTTCATTACCTCCTAAATCTGCTAAGGTACTTAATTCATCTCCTACACAGGTCTATGAGAAATGAATGTAGTGTTATTCGTATTCTCTGCAAATACTAGTCAATACCGAGCTTAGACATCGTGCTAAGTTTTTAGAGTTTTAGATTCAGAACTTATGGCTAAAGATGGGTCAGTAACTTTCCATTGTAGCTTAGAGACACTATTATTTGGGCAACAGTTCTGATAAGCTTTCATGCAATCTGCAAACTCTAACAATCATTTAAATGGTTGATTGCTTGGATGATGTAGTTAGTAGGGGTTAAAGCTTGCTAGCCTAATGCTTAATGCAATTAATTTGTTGTCAATTGAAGTGATATCTGAGCTGTTTCATTCTAATTTGGCACCAATGCGAGTGGTTATTTCTTTTTCTGTCTCTTGTAGACTTTGTTGTTCGCACAATGTATTTCTTTACAACAGAAGCCCAGATGCAAAGAAAAGAAAATATGCCCCGAGGAGATAGGGAGAGTGGTAATGGTGCGAAAAGTAGGGACTAATGATGAATGTGGTAATTTTGTAGTGAAAGTGAAGAGGTTTTGTTTTCATCTCCACTGTATTAAGTACGGATTGTCAGTATCACATCTTTTACTTAGTTAAGATGATTTGTTTTAATTTCTGGAATGCAGGTGAAAGTACTAGAGAGACTACTCCATCGTCTCCTAGCTAAGATGGATGTAATCGAGGAAAGAGGAATTCCATCCCTGGTCAAGCTGACGAGAAGTGGGTTGCTTCTCTTTACATTTCCAAGAAGCTGCTCTGCTGACACTGTCGATATTGAGGCGAAAATATTTCAGTCTCTGGGTTTTGGGAATCTGAAGCCATTAGTGTAAGTAGCTTACCTAATAGTTCTTAAGTGAAGTCTATAAATTTTTTCTAGTTTGATCAGTACCTTTTCTCTATCTTGAAGCCTATAATCCTTGTATCTTCTACTCATTCAGTATATTCGCATGGGATACAGGACATAATTTGTGTGGATACTACACTCTTAAATTAATCTTTGTGCGTGCTGGATTTTCTAGTCTCCACAACCACAATGTCTAATTTAGTTTCTAAATAATTCTTTCTCAGATGTTAATTTGACTTATTAAAGGTACTTAGTAAGTCCCTCGTGGAGTATGATTTAGTTGGAACTAAAGAAATAAAGATAAGTTTAAATATATCTTGTATGGGTATTATATCATTGTTCAATAGCAAAAGATATATAGATAGTAGCAAAAACACCATCTTTTTCTTTCAATTTTATCTCCTGCCACACGTTACTGATTCGCTTGGTTCAGCAATATTTTAGTGCTATGCTTCCACAAGGCACCCCAATATCCACTACCTGTTACCTTTTCATATGAATATGCAGTAGGTGTCATGGTATCTTTCCCATCCAAGCAACTTGTTTATTGAAAGAAGATGATTTGCGGACTGTTGTATCCAAGTTAGTCCAAGAATTCGTCAGCTGTGATCAGAATACATAATTTAATGTTAGTGGCCTTCTTTTGCAGGACACCAATCATGAACTAGTGAATCAGGTTGTATCGTCTCTATACAAGTGAAACATCCAGAGGCTTCCTTGAGGATCCAGACCAATCTAAAAGGTGTGAGATGATCGATACTATGCACTCGTCAATTCAAAGGTATGCCCTGGTTTCTCTTCAAGTATTGCAACTCAATGCTTGTTTTCCTACACATTTAGAAGTATGAAGTATGATTGTGCAGGTTTACTTCAAAGGAAAGTGTGTACAATTTGTATATGAAGTATGATTTGGATGTGTATGTAATATGTGAATGTAATTTCCTTTTGAAAAACTGAATATGTGAATGTAATTGATTTGACAAAGAAACAAGATTATAGAGTTGGATGTATGTAATTAGATGGGTGCTAGATACATTTGTATCCTGATTTTAATAATTATTTTTTTTTTAATTCCTATTAAAAAATTTGCAACGGATATATTCGTTGCTCAAAATAAAATAACCGTGGCACAAATTAGCTCTGTGCAACTGATGAAAACAATTTGTGCAACGTATATATCCGTTGCACAATCCGTTGCGCACATGTGCAACGCCACTTTTGAAACGGAAATATCCGTGGCACAAATTCTGTGCAACGGATATATCCGTTGCACATGGGTCGATTTGGCGTAGTGTCTATGTCGAAAAGGGATACACACCTCCAACCATCCTGGTAGAAGGTGAGTCTGTCCCCAAAGACATTGGCGATTATACTGACGTGGAAAGTCAAGCCGCCGAACAAAACTATGATGGGCTAAACGCTATCATTCATGCAGTAACACCTGATCTTTTCCATCACGTGGCCACATGTGAAACCTCTCAGGAGGCTTGGGATAGATTAAGGACTGTGTTTGAAGGGAATTCAGCAGAGAAAGAAGCTAGACTTCAGAACCTCATGTCTGACTGGGAGAACCTTCGAATGCTTGAGGATGATACCTTTGAAGAATTTAACCACAAATTGCCTGAGATAGTGAATGCCTGTCACACCTTAGGAAAAGCTATTTCGGAAAGGGACATTGTGTGTAAAATTCTGAGGTCATTACCCTCAAGGTACAACTCAAAGAAACATGCCATCCAGGAAGTACACGGTTTAACTATAACAAGAAGTGACCTTGTTGCTAAGTTAAAAATCTTCGATCATGAGCAAAGTAACCCTAAAAACACTGGTTTTAGATCTACTGAAAAAACAAGGAAACTTGTAAAAGAGAAGTGTACTTTGAACACAAACTCCAGCAATCATAGTGGGGATGAATCTGAGGAAGAGTTATCTTTGATTGCTCGCCAGTTTAGAGATATTCTAAAGAAGAGAGGTAAACGATTCACTAAGAAAGTCCCACCATCATCTCCTAGGCCTCATGATAGAGTCCCTCATAAAGAAGGGAACAAAAGGGGAGATGATGATAATAATATGACACAGTGTTATAAATGCAAAGGATTTGCCCACTTAGCTGAAGAATGCCCCAACTTTAAAAAATATATTGGAGGCAAGGCCTTTGCTGCTACACTTGAAGATTCATCTGATATCTACAATTCAGATGATGAAGAAAGTGAAACTGCTTTCATTGCAGAATGTGTCAATTTTGATAAAATGGGTGATTCCAAATCAGAATCAGAAGAATGTCCCATCCCCATGGACACAACTTCTAGTGACACTTGATGCAAAGAAAAAATCATTCCAACCAAGCACAAACAACGTCTTATCAGATGTAACTTCTGTGCTAAAAAAGGACATGATTACAAGCAGTGTCGCGTATACAACCGAAAGCTTAAGTATGCTAAACAACCACGGAAGAAAGCTACTAGACTAATGAATGTTATTCGAATCTTTGAAGCTGCTAATGACTTGGAAGCAAATAAGGATAAAAAACAATCAAACTCTTTAAGGGCAACACAAGGAGTTGGAAAATTCAAGAGAGTCAGAACTAAGAATGGCAAACTTAGTTCATATAAAGATCCAGTATCACACAAAGAACATAGTCATGCTCTTCCCTCCTCGCACTAGTTGCAAGAAGGGTTGACATCTCGTTCATTGCCCCTTGGAATGAGATGTCACAATGTGGTCGGGCAAAGTGTCTTAGAGTCTTTTTCATATTTTTGTATATGTTTTAAAGTAATTGATAACCCTCAGTTAAGACCTTTTTTTTGGTTGTCACTAGACAAAAGTGTAATGTTGAGCCAGGCTCCATGTAACTTATGACACCCTCACTGGTCAAATTGTCTATACAAAAGGGAAAAATTGATATTGGGTAACTCTGAAAGTGAGACACATCAATGAAATAACAAAATACACGTGTACATGGTTCACGAACCGTCCCGCTTTCTCCGTACGATATTAGGGTAAATCCGTATCGTATTTGGTAGTTATGAGAATCCTTATCTCTTCGAAAATTCTTGGAGGAACTGTTTATAAAGAAATAAGAAGTCTCTTCTTATTCTCACCTTAAGCTCCTCATCCTGGTTCAACTCCTTGCTATCACCTCCCCAAGCAAGGATCCTAAGTCAACTGACAAGGATACCATGAAGCCTGAAGATCCTTTGAAATCAGCTAAAAACAAAGGAAAGAAACCCTGGTTCAAGAAGAAGAAGAAGAAATCTAAGTCTGACAAGGATGAACCTTCTCAGAAGAATCAAAGGATTGCATCCATTCTCAAAGAATGCAAAAAAACAAAAAGAGAAGTAAGATCTCTTGGGAAAGTGTTTCTGAAAACTCTGGCTGTTCAACAAGCTCTTGTAAAACAACAAGAAGAACTTATGAAATAAGTTCATAAGGCATCTGTAAGTGAGCCTAAGGGATTCGATCTGGAAATTCCTATGCCTATGAATGAAGATCAAGACATTGAGGAAATCAATAACTTCGTCATGACTTCTTTCCAATAGATTAGTTGATTCTTTGTGAGAACTTGTTCTTACTTTTACCTAAGGAATATAAACTATATCTAGAAGTAGTTTTCCTTTTCATGCCTTTTAGAGTTTTTCAGCATGTACTACTTTATTTCATTATTAAAAGTTCTTTTTAGATGATTATTAATGATGTTTACAATACTTGATTTGTCTACCTCAATCTTATTGCAGTCCATAGCTTTTTCCATTGCCTCGGTAGTGATGCAAAGTTATGTCTATTACAAAAGTTAAGATTTTTCTCATGATCAAGAAACTTTTGATTGTATGATTTTTAGGGTCTTCACAAACTCGGAATCATATACTCTTTTCCAAAAATCTGGCTAAGGAAAAGAGACTATAAACAAAGGAAAACTGGATACATTAATTTGTTTGTCCAAGTTAGGCACTAGTGGAAAACGTCCGTTTAAGAACTGCTAGAAACAGTTCTAATAGTGAAAATAATAACGATTTAAGTTAGTACTACTAACAGTTCTATTATTGTCGTCATTTTCTAGTAGGACGGACTTTGTTGGACTTTATAATAGAACTGACTTTGCACGTTCTTTATAAGAACTGTGAAAAGCAGTCCTTCAGTTAGATTTTAATAATACTGAAAATAAAATCTCATTGAATGCCATTCGGCAGATCTGATTGGGCTGAATCCTAATTATATGATTCTGACTGAGCTTACTGATCTGATTGAGCTGAAATGAAAAAACGGATTTCATAAAACTCATCATCATTCACAAGGAGAACCTGAATTCATTGTACATTAGAACCTGAATTCATTGTACATTACACAGAATCCAAGTTTCAAATCAACAAAATAAAAAAGATTCAAACCAGTAAAAATATTAAGTTCTACCATAACTAGCTAATATGACAAACATAACGGCACCAAGGCCTAACCCAGTAGCCAATCCCTCGTGAAAACCGGATTTGCAAGCTTTCGTTATAGATTTGTTATAATCAGAGACAACTTGTTTCTCCCCAGTAAATGAATCCACCTGTACAGAAACTAATTGTGTCACATGTTTAAAGAACTAACATGACAGAAGCGCTCTATTGGAGAATAGTTCTCACCGTTCTAATCGAGCCGAATGTTTGTTCTACAATATTCCCTGCTACTGAATATGCATCTTGTCCTCGAGATGCCATCTTGGTTACAACAATTGACATTGCCGCACCAGATGCCACTATTGGTGGAATAGAGGTTAACATCACAAGGGTCAGAAGCCATCCCTTTAGGAATGCAATCACAAAACCTCCTATGAATGTTGCAATTAGATGTATAAACTTGCTGACCTGTAAAACAATCAATAGTAAGTTAGTTGTTCTTTATCAACTTTTAAAAATTGTCCAAGTTCAACTGATACAAGCAGTTTCAGACCCATAGCATCTTGAATAAGAACAATATCAGCAGACATCCTTCTGACGACTTCCCCCCTGTTTGTTTCCATATCAAAGAAAGCGACATCTTGCCTCAATATAGTTTCAAGTATAAACTTCTAATTCTTGAAGCCTGTCTCTCTCCCGTAACCATCCAACAAGCGACCTCTGCACGAAGACATAATTGTCAGTATACAGCGACATACAGATTTCCAGCATATTGGGTGGTTACCAATTTCAAAGAAGTTCAATGTACTTACGGAAGAACAGAACGACGCCACTCCAAGATCCTGTACCCAAGTAGACAAAATTTAATGCTACCTGAAATATACACAATTAAACAGTTAACACTAATTTGCAAGCAGATTTCATGACCCGGAATCGAAATGGTACACAAACTAGCTAAAAAAAAAAGATACGAAACTACACTGAGATAACACCAACCAACAATACGGTAGATGCCTAGATGGGTATGCTAGAAGGTTATTCGGACTCACAGTTGAGTGGAGGATGTTGTGATAGATGATTTTCCTCGGCTAGCATATCCTATGAGTTCAATATTATCTACCATTGGATATGCCTACCCCATCCCAAATACTATAGCTTGCATAAGTTCTCAACCCCTAGTCTAAATGAGATTCCCACGTGAACCCAACTAAGTCATTGGACCCAATCCAAGAATTTCCGCTACATAATTCTTTCAAAGTCTCACCTGCGAGACATAAATACGATTTTAATCAAGCAATCTATAAAACAGTTTTATAAACACCAAAGATTATCCCTTGAATAACACCAATGATTTTAATCAAGCAATCTAAATACGATTTCAACAAGACTACGAAAGTAGGAATATGAATGCAGACTTGTGAAATAATGATGCAGTTTGCCAAGGCATATGAATGCAGACTTGTGAAATAGTGATGCTGAATGCACACATGCCAAAATAAGACAAATTTTTTGAGAAGTAAAACGAAATTACATGATACCATAGCTAAGATTAAATTTCAGGAACATATTAAACAAAAGAGAAAACTCCTACCATAAATCCACATGTGTCCGAGAAATAGCAAGAGAACACTATTAACTGGAGCAATACCATGAGAATCATGAAACTAAAACCAATCGAAGTACACATATTCTCTTAACTGCAAACCTAACATCCACAAAGTTACCAACCTAATTAAAGATAGAGACTAAAACTAATAGTTGGTGCGGTTGTTTTATAATAATTGTCATCAGCATCGTGATCTGCATCGCCCAATTTTTGGTCAGTTAACGATTTAGGAGTATAAATCACTACTGGCTCACCATTTTCACACAAAATAGACAAACTTAAATGACATGGAGAGGTGAGATATTTGATTTCAGCAAAATAAAAAAAAAATTAGTACAAAGCCCTTTCACCGGTTAAGTGCCCTTTCACCATAAACATAACTCAAATTAAATATCTAATCAATATAACTCAATTTAAATCTCTCATTTCAAGCACAAGAGCTAACAACCACCAACCAACCCAAAACTTGATATCAGATGACATAATTGATGGAAGAATTGTTTTGATTCATTTTTCCCAATTTTTCCTTTTACAAAACCAGACATTATTCCAAAGAAAAAAATAGTAAATTTCTTAACCAAGCAAATTTTCAACATGAACCATTGTTAACTACCCTTGAACATTTGACACTCCATACAAAAAAACACCATGATTATTACCAAAAAAAAAAATAAAATCATACCTTGATCTTTGGGAAGGAACTCTTCATTACCATATTCACTGTAAAAAGAATAGACATTTTTAAGCAATCAAAAACAAAACCCAGATTTTAAAAGATAAAGTTATGAAGCTTTAAACCAAAAAATCAAAGCTTAGAAAACAAATGAAAGAGTATGTTGTTACCTAGAAAATTTACAGCGATTACTTGATTGTCCTCTATGATTAGAAGCTGCGTGACCTTTGTTCTTCCGTAAATCAGAAAATCATCATGTAAAGTTAATAAATTTAAAGGTTACATAACAGCACATATAAATCAAGGATACATAAAGTTAATCATCAGAAAACCCACAACTTAAAAAGATCAATCTAAATCAAAGATTGGAGAATCTAAATCTTAAGACTAAATAAAGGATTGGAGAATCTACATCTCTATGATTGAAGACTATATACACCAAAACGAGAAAAATAAAAATCCTAACAAAAATATTGAAAAGCAAGATCTAGATAGATCGAATTAATCAAACATATCTCAAGATTCTCAAAACCGTAGGAAATATTAATCATTCATGAGATGATTATTTAGATCTAGTTACAGATTTCAACAAAACCCCCAAAAATGAAAACAAAAAAACACTGATTCAATAATAAGTTAATTGAATGGAGAAGAAGTTCCGACGTAAATCTGCCACTTGGTTCTGTAGATTTTTGTATTTGGGTTTTTAGATCTGGTAAAGAAAGTTTAGTCTGGGTGAGTTCGGTCTAAGAGTTTGTGGAGAGAGAACTAGAAGGAAGATGCAAAGAAAAAGAAATACGAGGATAAAGTTTGGTTTAGTATTTGATAGCCAGAAAATGAGTGTACGTGGTTTCATCCAACACCGTCAAAATAAATAGCTGATCTCTAACCGTTCGCGAAAGAACGGATTAAAACAAATCCTTAACTATTCTGCTTTTTAACCAGAGAAAGAACGGATTTTGACTGGGCTACAGGCGAAACGGGCTAGATCAGTCCTTCTACAAAAGCCCTGGTCAGTTCTTAAACCCTCATTTTCCATTAGTGAGGCTTTGTATGTTGTTCTTTATTGAATAACACCACATGGGAAAGAGTTCTTAACTGAGCTTGCGCTTAATAACAAATCTTTTTGGGGAGCGTGGATGTGGAATATTAGGAGAAAAGTGTGTCTATATTTCTCCAAAGATGAATTGACTTAGAAATCTTTGTTCTGATTTCCTAGTCATGTCATCTTAAACTGGTATGCGAGTACTTAACTTGACCTATTTCCATAGGTTTGAAACCCTAGTCTCAAACTACTTTGTCATATTTTTGTGACAAATAGAGGGAGAATACATATGGTTCTTGTTCTTGTGGCTCATAACCACAGGGGGAGAACATCATGTGCTTACTTGATGTACTTTTTCAAAGTATCAAGTAAGGGGGAGTAATTAAGTTAAGAAGAAGCTTCGTATCAGGTATGAGTAGAAACAACATGTGGGATTAGCATATTAACCCATGTAAGCTTGAGCGTGCCTTTGTGGTTGTTTGAGATGGATATGTTGTAGGTGCTGTCTACAAATTCATCAACAAGAGTTAAATAAACACATCAAGACTCAAGGGAGAAGTTGAAGAATTCAAGAAATCAAGATACATCTGGTTAGTACTTAATTGTATATCTTTTGAATCCATATGTAAATTGGTTTTGTCACTAAAATTGACAAAGGGGGAGATTGTTAGGGCATTGTCCGGTCAAGCCCACTAGCGTTGGTATGTCAAGCTAGTTGTCAGTTTTAGGTGTCAAAACACAATCTTGATTTAGCCTACTAGAGTTTAGATTTTAGAATTGAGATATAGACAAACTAGTAGAGACCTTGAAGACGAAGACTGTGAAGAAAAAGTAGACATCAATTATTCTTCATCGACAAAAGGTTAGTAGGAGTTATGACTTTTATGGAAATTCTTCAATTCTACTTATTCTATCTTTCGAAATAGTCAGCTATTTTAGTAGAGATACTAATAGCGATTGAGATCGTGTTCTTGTCTACATAACCATGTGTTATGTTGGTATTTGTCCCACAAATACTAAGGTTACAAGAATGCATGAGATAGATTCGATACCATCTTTCCATAACAATGGTTTGCTTGCAAATCACTTGTTAGATATGGGTGAATCTAAAGGAGTACTCTTGAGCAAGAGTCCAGTGCATTATAGCTGAGGGCGTATAACACATCTAAGTACTGGCCCATCCCAGAACTTCCAGCGGATCCAGTTAAACCCTAATTCTGAGTAACGACGGTTCGTGAACAGTGACTCCGGATTTCACTCCTGAGTTCCAAAACATCAATTTGTACACGTACATGTACGTGAACCACAAATTCGATGAATTGGGTCGTAATTCAGAAGGACGGTTCCCGAACCGTCCACGTGGATATTCTTCTGGAATTTCACACGGGTTAAACTCTGACTCCTTTATCTCTTAGTTGGACTTGGTTATCACGAAATATATTTTGTGGTCCATCTAACGAATCTCAATGAGTCAATAAGATAAAGATTATCTCTGGTCTATTGAATTTCTATCTTAAAGTGTTTTTGAGCTAACAAAACACTTGGCAGATAAATGTTTAATGAATTCCAATTGAGATAAATCTGTGTTTACTTGGTTTGCAAGTTAGGGTTTCCCAAACTTGTGGGACAAGTAACTAGTTGCTTTATTCCTAAGAAACCTATCTTATTGAGTGTTATAAATAGAGGGTTTCAGGACGAAAAACCACAAGCATCAAGCATACGTGCAGTTTCTCTGTGTAATTCATCGTAAACTCTTTTCACTTAGGTGAAAGCTTGTTGTGGTAGCAGTTCCTCTGTGGGATTTACCTAACGACTATAAAGACTTCTCTTGAGAGTTGGGAAGCACAGGTAGGCGATAACGTACCTCTGTGGTTGTTATCAGATTAAGTTGTAACCTTGGTAACCTGATCACGTTCTTGTCTATTCTACGGTCCTTCTCTTCTGCAATAAGGCCATTCAAGAAATGATACGTTACACACAGGGTTGAAAGGAAGCAACGCACAGCTGCACTCGGTGTTGTAAGACCTAGTTAGCTTGGGTTGTATAAGTTTCTTTAGTGATTCTTTTTACAACTGAGGTAGAGACAAGTTGGGCATAGTTTACTCGGTTTACTTGTCAACCCCCGCTTGTAAGTAGATTTCCGTATGACCTGGAGTAATCCGAAGGAAGTCACTTTGTGTATGTCAAACTGATAGAGGACAGTTCAAACATACAGTTGATAATTGAGGTTGCAAAGCCGGAATTATTGACATAAGCCTTTAACAGCAGTTAAAGCAACTCCTAGGCCTGTAAAGGACGTCAGCTAGGGGAATCAAGTGCGTGACGATCTGTGGGGGATCTAGAGACGTAAGGAGTGCGACAGTAGTCAGTTCGCTTGGAGGGCTAGAATTGACCTCTGCTACATCCCAGACCGAAGTCAGATAGTGTGCTAGTGTTTGGAGACAGTTTGTACTGTGCGGTGTTTAATCTGGACGAGGTCCCGAGGTTTTTCAACAGTTCGTAGTTTCCTCGTTAAAAAAATCTCGGGTGTCTTGTGTGCTTTACTTTCCGCATTATATTCTCTGATTATATAATTTAAGCAAACACAAGAAGTACGTTATTGTTAACCTGATCGTTGTCCCCAATCCATCCAACAGATTTACCAAGACCTTGTCTTGCGTCGGACTGATCACATGTGATCCAAAGTCAGGTTAAACAGATATGGATATTGTTTTTTGAGATCGTCCAGATCTGACCATAAGTCTCACGAGCCCAAACAAAAAATTTGTAGTATTTCGGTAGCCATGCTTTTTCACTTTGTTCGGGTTCATAAGACTTAAAGGTAGAGTGGTAGACCATAAACATGTAACCAAAAACTGACAAATCTAAAATCATAATCCTCAAGAAGATAATCTTCTCTGCATCTTTCGATCAACATTAAATATTCCTTTACTGACCAGAGAGTACCAAGAAGTATGGCTTCTAAATCACAGAGAAATTGAAACTTCGTTGTATAATATAACTACTTCCCAGATCTACAATATGAACTGGACCAGTAGTTCTCCAAGCTTTTGAAACTACTTCATTAATAATAGTTGGATTATACTCTTCGCCAGAGTTGAATCTGAATATCAGCATCTTATTTGTTTCTTTTTGAATTTCTGTACTATCATCATCTTCTTCATACCTGTGGGTTTTAGGTGTATCCGTGAGATTGTTCATTTTGTAAAGCATCTCTTCAAAACACTCATCTGGTTTTGTTTTAGATGTGGACGCCATTGAAGAGCATAAAGGAGAAGAAACGGAGGAGATAAAAGAGGAAGAAGAGCAAGGAAAAGAGAAATCAGAAGAATCCGAATAAAGACTCACTGAATGTGATAGAGAAAACTCTAATAATTGAGATAAAACACCATCAGAAAAAAAAGTATAAAGAATCTTGACCTATGTCAAAGGAGCGACGGCCAAGAGACCTATTTTCATATGACCTCTTTTGAGTTTCTTCTTCTCCTGAGCAGTTGTTGGTAGAAAGATTCTTCTTGTGTTTTTTCTTGCAAGCAGTACCATCCAGATTTTCAATTATGACATCTTCTTTTTCTTACCATCTTGAAATACGCATTCATTTGCAGATGGCAATCAGTCAGATGACGGATTGGATGCGTGGGCATCCGACATTTAGATGGACTGACTGAACGCGGATGGGCGTCATTTCTCCTGCCGGCTGCCGCTCAGCTTTACTTAAATGGACTTTTTGGGCCATATAAAAAACCATGGGCCGAATGGAAAAACTCCTCCTCTTCCTCCTTTTCTATCCACAAACAAATCTTCTTGAATATCAGTAATGTTTCGCTCTTCTTCACCCCCTCCCTCCATTAAAACCCTAAAGAAAATCCGTTGAAATCTCTGAAAAAAAAAAAAAAGAAAAGAAAAAGAAGTGAGCATGGAGGTCAGCTATATGTGCATGAAACGAGCAGGAACAAGTTGTCTCATATCAATGAAGAAGAATCCATATATCAAACACGCAATTATAACTCCTTCCACTTTCTTATCCCTTCCTTCTTATATATCCACTCTCTCAGTCCCTCATAACACACCCTTAATTTCAGTTTTTGCAAAATCCTGTTTTTCTTCTTCTTCTTCTTCAGTATCATATTTACCATTAGAGAAAATCTCACAAAGTACCGGTTAGATTTCTATCATTATGGTCATTTTAATGTTTGTAGTGAATATTTGATGGCTTTGGAATTGTGGGGTTTAATCAAAAGTTGTTTTTTTACAGGTTCGAAAGTGATTCTAAAGAACATGAATTATACTGAACTTGAAGTGAGGCATTTATTTTTTTGTATTTGTAATATTTGTATTTGTATTGGGGTTGTGCTGTGTAATTTGTGTTGCTTACTTGGTGGAGTTTCTTGGGTTGGATAGAAATGGGTGCAATCACATGGATATAGACCTGGTCAAGCATTAATGTTGTGGAAGCGTTTATATGGCAATAACCTGTGGGCACAATGTAGTGATGAATTGGAAGGTATAATTTTGATGATATGGTTATTTAGCAAATCATTGGTTTTTTGCACTGTGGGGGGTGTCAGGTAATTTGTCATCTTGATGGGTTCTGTTTTCCCTTGCGTTGTTAGGATTGAACAAAGATTTTAGAAAAATGCTGGGGGAATTAGCTGAATTTAAGGCTTTGTCTTTGAAAGATGTACTCGTTGCATCAGATGGAACTCGAAAGGTATGGTTTCTTCTTTTGCTTGCTACATTGTTTAACATACTTTTCTCTTTTGGGTTGTAGAAATGGTGTCTATTATTAGGAGAATATTCTCATTGATTTTGATACTCACAGGAGGTCTCAGATACTGTTCAAGTTGGAAGATGGCTCAGTCATAGAAACA
>JAJJMA010273025.1:0-13264 GCA_023529015.1 Papaver nudicaule | reverse complement strand
CAACTGCAGAAACAGATCTGTAATGGGGGTTCTCTGGGTTCGATTTCAGCTGACTTACAAGGGGATTTTTGGGGATGATTTTACAGTGAAGTGAGAGCTCAAATTGGTCTTGTTTTGTGGTTTCTTCTAGATCAAATTCAAGCTGGAATTGAAAGCAGAGCTATGGGTTATGTTGAAAGAGTAAGGAAAGAAGGAATTGGGTATCATTTGTTGGTGATTGGGTTTTCTCAGTGGATTCAAGGGGAAATTCTGGTGGTTTATGGGTATGTTGAGTTGCTTGTCTTCTGTGAGATTTTCTGGGTTCGATGTTGGTTCATAAAGAGGTTTGCAGAGCTGGTATTTCTGTGAACTGAAGGTGTTTGAGAAAGGGTCTGAATGAGGGTTAACAATGAGTTGCAGCTGCTGTTTGGTATGGGGTTTGAGGTTACACAGAAAGGGGTCTATTGTTGTTGGATGTGTGGTTGGTATGGACTGATATGTTTCAAGGTTATGGTGAGATTTGGGAGAGTTTGAGAATTCCTGGAACTATGGCGCTGGTGCAGTTGTGCTGTGGTTGAAAGTTTAAGTGGCTGTAGTTCTGGTGCTGATTCAAGATGAGAGACGGGATTTGGTGAATGGTGGTGGTTGTTGTGTGTTGTTCATCATGGATTCTGTGAAGTTCAGTGGGTCTGTATGGAGTTGAGTTTGTTGTTGTGTTGAGTGATTGGCAGGATGGATGTTTGTCTGGCTTGAGCTCAAGTATATGATGGTTTTGTGTTTAAAGAAAGCAACACATGATGGGTTCAGTGGACTGGGAAGATGGCGGCAACAGAGAAGTGTTGATGTGTAGTTTGTGCGATGGTTTGGCAGAGATTAGGGCCTAAGTTAAGAAGCCAACAGGGAATGGCTGATATTGGAGTTGGACAAGGCTTTCTCCTGGTGCTCTTAGGTGTTGGATAGTCCAATCTGGAGGCTCGTCAGAGTTGTATATGGGCTGGATATGGGTAGTATGTCTTGGCCAAGAGTTCAGGGATTTTGGTGGCTATCTAGGTCACGGTTTTACTGGGTTTTTCAGAGATATAAGGGAAGCGCAGAGATACAAAAGGGACATCTTATACCACCAGTTGGAGCAGCAGTTGGACGGACAGAGAGAATATCTTGATACCACCAGAAGGAGGCGCAGCAGCATCACTTTTGGAGGCAGGAGAATTTGGGACAGAAATCAGAGTTTGCTTTTTCTTTAGTTTACTTTGAGTTTTAACAACTTATTTTCACTCAAAGATTTTGTTTTCTTTAAGAACATGAGTAGCTAGTTTTCTTTATTGATTGGGGAGGATTTCAAAGCTCCCAAACATGAGATTTTAATCAATTTTGCAAGTTAATCTTTCAATATTCTTGTTTTGTTGATTGTCTTTTACCGTGCTATAACCATGAGATGTATGCTAGTTGTTCAAGTGGCCAATTGAATATCTTGTATGCAACTCTAATGCTAGTTTAGAGAGCTCTAATCCGTAATTGTTAGAGTAATCTTGACATAAGTAGTAAAACATTATTTGTTGCGATGGGATGTTGTGGACAATAGTGTGTAGAAGACAACCCTAAGTTAACATGCCGAACTTGTGAGCATGTGGTTAGGATCAACCCGTATCATAGAGTATATCGGTTAATTACGTTACACTTTGAGAACTTATTCAAAGTGGCCTAATTGGCTAGAAACGAGTAAAGAACTTATTCTACGAAGTGACCTTGGAATCTAATAGACTAGTTGAACTTGTAACTTGTCTAGGGTTGTTAACAATCGAAATTATTAAAGATTATACTTGACTTGTATGATTACTATTATTCATGTTTGGTTGTGGAGAATGAATCTTTGATCAACGCCTTTGTCATAATTTGAATCACAAATTTACTATTTTCTGAATTTTTGTTTAAACAACAACAATCCCAATTCTCATAACAACTTGAACTCACACCTCCATGTGGATTCGAACTCGACTTACTCCACTACTTCTTAATTGAATTTGTGTAAAAGTTGAGATCATATTATTGATTGGTTTGACACACCATCATCAAACACATAATGGAAGCCCCTTTGAATCACCTTTTTTTGGCCCCTCTAGACGGGGTTCTACTTCCTCCGGACCATCTGGTACCCCCGGTGCCCCCGGTCCCCCACCTGGACAGTTTACGGTTGATCCCAACTCCTATATGAATGCCAATGCTCAAAATGCAAACAAGTTTATGGGCAAAAATGCAGCCGATAGGGCTAGAAAAGTAGCAACAGATGCCGAAAACGCCCAAAAAGGTTTTGATTTCGAAATGTTTATGAAGAATCAAGAGACCACTGACAAGAACAGAGCTGTTGGGCAAAAGGACTCTTCTGAAGATGGGAAGAGTCGTACCGCCAATGAGAAATTTCTCTCCACCTGGGAGGAGAATAAGATTCTCACTGCTGACACTACCTACATGAACCAGATGCAAAGGGAGATTTGGCAGATGAAAGCTGCCAAGCTCAAAAAGAAGATGCAAGAAGAAGAAGAAGTTGGAGGCCAAGGAGAGGAAGTTGAGGAAGATGATGAAGTTACTGCCCTTGATGATTAATCAAGGAAGTATATGAGGATGAGGATGGAGAAATGATGAAGGAGGAAATGCTAGTTTGGTTTGGTTTCGTTTCGTTTTTTTTGTTGTTGGCTTTTTCAAGTTGTTGGTGTTTAGTTTAATTTAGTTAGGATTTATTTTTAATGCATTTAGATGTAGCCTGTTTAGTTTCAATGAAGAAGACGTTCTATTTAGTTAAGGAAATTTGCATTTAATTTAAAAATAATGGTGGTGCACAACAATAAAAACAAAACAAAACGAACAAAAGAGAAACAAACAAACAAATAACAAACAAATAAACAAATTTAGGCCGCCGCCCCTTCAACCCCATGTTCTGCCCAAGCATGAGCACAAAGATCATCTCTCAATCGAAGATACAATGAGGGATCCTGAATAGATTCAGTCATGTACTCATATTGCCTTGCAGGTAAACCGCGGTGTGGTTGAAACCGAGGCCTCTCATCTACGTCCGCATAACTAGTCCAACTCTTATCACAGAGGATTTTCTCAATTACCATGTTGTGCAAAATTATGCACGTGAGCTTGGTCTTATGCATATCCCGAGGCACAAAGCCACGAAACAACCCTATGATGATGGCGAACTTCCTCTTCAAAATTCCAAAAGCTCGTTCCACATCCTTCCTAAAAGCCATTTGCAACTTGTTAAAATGCCTCATTGCAGGGCTATTAGGCTGCTTGTAAGCTTGAACTAAGGTAGACCATCTTGGATAGATACCATCAGCAAGATAGCACCCATGGGTTTAATTGTTGCCGTTGATGGTGAAATTGACGGCGGGGGCCAAGCCGCGCTTCATGTCTTCAAAGAGAGGCGACTTGTGCAAAATATTTATATCATTTTGTGAACCTGGCAGACCAAAAAAACATGCCATATCCAACAATCTTGGGTAGCAACAGCTTCCAAAATAACTGTTGGTTTAGGGTAATGACCCTTATAGTGACCTGCCCAGAAAGTAGGGCATCCCTGCCAAACCCAGTGCATGCAGTCAAGACTACCTAGCATTCCTGGGAAGCCCATATCATCGTTTTCTTCTAAAATTCGTAAAGTATCTTCAGCTGTAGGTTTTCGGAACCTCGGACCAAAATGATTCATAATGGTTTCACAGAACAGAGAAAGATACTTAAATGTCGTTGTTTTGCCCATCTGAATGTACTCATCGGTAGCATCCGCCGGCATCCCGTAACCTAGAATCCTTAGAGCTGCAATAATCTTCTTCTCAAGACTATGGCCTCTAATATTAAGTGCATCATACTGATAATTAAATTGGGGTTCTACCTGACAAAGCTCCCCATTTAATCTTATAACCAAGTGTCGGGGCATGCAGAATCGGTTCTGGAAACATTGGTCGGAGTAAACGCAATTGGGAAGGAAATAATCGTGCATTAGTTTCAGGTGGTAAAATTCTCGCCCTCGATACGTGTATCTTCTTGCTCGAACTTCTTTTGGCTCCGGAGGTTTAGGGATCGAGCCTGTAAAATGCATCACAACCATTGCGTTTTTCCTTTTCCTATCATCGTCAGACTCTTCATCCATTTCTTGCAACCTTCGAGCAAACCTATTTTGTTCTCTCATAAACCGCCTTTGATGAATATGTATCTCATCATCAGATTCAAAATCCATTGTCACTTGTGTTTTGAAAGAGGATTTGTGATTTGTGTTTCGAATAGGAGGGGATGCGATGTGTTTTCTGTATGTTTTTGTGTTGAATATGGTAAATGGGATGTGCTTTTATAGGTGAAGAAATTCTAACCGTTTTTTGGTGTATTTATGATCAACTGTAACTATCTCTACGTCGAGCTTAACAATACCGACAGATGTTCACTACAACTACGTCGAGATTCACTCTCTCAACAACTTGAAAGACTCGCGACCGTCAGAGTTATCATCTGTACCGTAGTGTGGAACGTGGCCATACAAATCAAGTGGCCTAATCTTTTTAAAATTGATTTCAATTGATAGCAATTGCAGACGAATTTAATCTGCTTAGATCGAATCTATGGAGTTTAACGTTAATTTGGGGTCTGTCCATATTTGGTTATCAAATCAAATCAATCATGAAATTAAATCTTCTTTGAAAAAACCGTCACCAAAAAAATGATTTGACATTAGAAAGACTGCCGACGGTCGTCCGATGAGGATCTTTGTGTCATTACCAAACAGGTGTACAGTATCAGCCGATACAGCAGACCATGAACTCGTGGAGTCGGTCTTAATAAAAACTGTTCGCACGCGTGAGCAAACGAATGTAGTGGCACGTGCAAAATAGAGTATTTCTTCCTTCGTCAATAGAGATCTGTGGAGAGAGAGGAAAAGAGCTAGTGAAAAAATGGCATCCTTGTTGAAGAGTGCATTCAATGCGATTAAGGAGAAAGGTATCAGAAATGTAGCGAGAGAACTCAAGGAAGAAGGTTTCTTGTAAGTCCTTCCTCTTTAGCAAAACAGTATACGTTTTTGGTTGAAATTGAGGGGAGGTTTCCCACAAATACAATGGTTAAAAAATCCCCAAATTATTTGATATTTTCTGTTTAAGTTATAGGATTGATGAATATCCTGTTGATTAGGTTTAAAAATTTGGTATTTAATTAAGGATAATTATCCTCATTACTGGAATTTCTTCTGGATGCATAGAAGAAATGATTGTAATCATTTTGCCCTAATCTTGTTGAATGGTGTCTTTTCTTCTTTGCAGGAACTGCATCTTTGACGGAAATCTTTCGTAAGTAAATACTATCCTCTGAAAGCTTATATATCTGCTACTTTCATTTGTTCTTTTTATAGGGTTTATTTCTAACTTAGTATAGGCGTTTTGAGCTTGAAATTATATAGAAGGTTACAAATCTATTCAGATACATTAGTTCCATTGATCCGGAGTGGTAAATGTTGGACAAGTAATATTTACATGAGTAATGTGTTGATCTGCCTCTTATGAAATATCTGCATCTCATACATTTTTGCAAGTTTTGGTAGTCTTCAGTAAATTAGTTGCTATCCTTATTTCAGAAATATGAATTATGCTTTTGACTTAACGATTTTATATCAATGCATTGCTATGCTTTAGTTGTTTGTATAAATACATCCAGACTTGACATGCTTTGTTATTTGTAATTGGCTAACATATTGATGCAATGATCAGGCGACTTTTAAATACATGTGGGTTGATCCTTGAAGCAAGTCCCAAAATACCTTCAGTTTGGTTGAATGCAAGTTCTTGGAACCCTAAGATAGAAAATATGTTTGTTCATATGAATCTCAACTCCCTTGTACCGATTGAAATCTCCATAACATGGTCTTCAAATATGATAATTTGTATCCTTCTATAAGTACCTTATATAGTGCACGCGGCAAGTTCTATTAATGTTATTGAATCTCTTGTATCATCTCTTCTGGGTTCTTATGCTTCTCATATAAATTAGAAGATATGCTTAAATTCCAATTCATGGTGTGTACAGGCAAATCAAAATTCACAACATTGGTGCTACTCTTGTAGGAGTTGATAAGTTTGGGAACAAATATTATCAGAATATGGAAAATCAATATGGTCAGTAGTTCTATTTCTACCTTCTTGTTACTTTTTATGTGCTGAAACAAATTTTCTCAGGTGTCAGTTTCAGTGTATTTTATTTCCTTTTCCTGGTTTTACCTGTTACTGTTCACCAGCCTATATGTGTGTGTGTGTGTGCATTTTATAACTATCATAGGAGTTTGAAGTAGCTTGAATACGGTTGATGTGGTGAACTCTTAAGGGAAGGTGAAAGAATGATCTGACTGTTCATTGATCATATAAGTTACAGTTAGAGTCTTCTTCTTCTTTCTTTTTTTTTAAAAAAAAATATGTGTAATGCTTCTTATGGTTATCCGGAAAAACTGGAATTTCTTATAGACCATCTTGCCTCTTTCGATGATGGTTTTCTGAGAATTTCTTAGAACAAACTTTAGATCATGTTGGCCTCTGTTGACCGTGACTTTTGATGCTTTTTAGGCAATATACTTTGGGATAAGCCTGTTTCAACTTCAAGGAAGTTTAATATTGATGCTTGGCTAAATAAAATGGGGTATCTCCCTCATCAGTTTCATCTTTAAAAGAACGTGATATACAATGAACTGAAACATAACTGAAAATTTCAACAGTGTAAATTTTCCCACAAGAAGTCACACTATATCGAAATCCATCTGTTTTCGAATTTCTCACTCTCAATTTAAGCAAGATGAACATATTCATCAATTCCTAATGAATATGATTTTTGTTAATGTAAAAGATCAAATTATCCTGTGATTTATTAGTTCCTTTTCGTGAAAAATTTAAAGGTATAACCCAAATTTTGGTGCCGTCTTTGCAGGAAGACACAGGTGGGTAGAGTATGGAGACAAGAAGAGGTACAATGCATCGCAAGTTCCTCCAGAATGGCATGGATGGCTCCACCATATCACTGACCATACAGGGGATGAGGTAAAAAGTTCTCACAGACTTCGTCTGTCCTTATCCATCATTTTTTAAGATATTTCATCTACAACAAGTTGCATTTTTGATTAACTATTTGCATATTATTTTTTGGCACACAGCTTCTGAGGTTGAAACCACAGAGGTATGGGATTGAACACAAGCAGAACTACACTGGAGAAGGAGATGAATACATATATCACTCTAAAGGACACTCACTCAACCCAGGGCAGAGAAACTGGACTAGATACCAGCCATGGGAGCCTACCAAGACCGATGGTTAGAAAACATCTTGTGTCATTTAAAAGTACTGTTGGAAGAAAGTATTTTATGAAATTGTTGCTTGTCTTTGCGTCATGCATCCTCCTTTCTTTTCCCTTTGTTACATACATATTGAAGATGATAAATAATTGTGTAGCAGTTGAAAGAAAGACGATGTAATCCTTGTTTTGTTTTTTGTTTTTGTTATGGGAGAGCACTTTTCGAAGTCATATTTGTTTCTATGGTATCGAGTAGTCTTCTTTTTGTTTCCGATAAACCCAACCGATGTATTACTACACTACGAAAGCAAAATTAGAATATAAAATAATCAGTACATGAAGACCCGAGTCCAAGTGATACAAGACCAAGGACTTAAAACTTGGAACTTCTGGACGACCTAAACTCCTTGGCTAGTTTATCTGCTGCATCTACAGCGAGTCTAGACACACATATTACAACACCCAAAGATTGTCTTGAAACTAGAAAAGAACAAAAATGATAAAGATATTTGTGTTCTGTTTGTGTATCACAATGATTTTTATTTGCTTTTAACATTGTGATTAATTTGCTTGAGCTAGCTATTATTGGATTCTTTCAATATCTTGGTTTTATCAAGTGCAACAACTAGATCTCATGTTAATGTTACTATTCTCGAGAAATATAAGCATTTTCTTTGTCTTCAAAGATCATCCGTGAGGAGTTAATTTTTGATTCAAACGCGACAAGTTTTTCTTTCAACATATAAAGATCTCGACAAAGATTTTATAATCTTGATTGAAAGCAGATCTTCTTCGTAATCTTGAGGTCATATTTGATATTGCGAAAACCATTTTCAGAACATTGATTAATCTTGCTTAATTCTCTTATTTTCTCAAGATAGAGGGATCATTAGCTTAGTAAACTCTCTGGTAAGTGACTCTTTCTCATCTTCACAGTCATTGTCACCGGGTTCCTCATCCAACAAATGCTTAGCTACAGAAGGCCCAACAGATTTCAGCCCAGTAAATCCTAATCAAATGGAGAGTTGTACTTTTGGACGGGAGCATGGGTTTTTATGGAAGCCCAGTCTGCAAATACATTCTACAGGAAATGGTTAGATACAATGTATCTCTATAAAGGAATGGATCTGTTTCTAATCAAGACCAGGTACATATTCAATAATGAATGAAGAGATGAATCTGGACAACTATAGGTCTGGATACAATGTCATCCCAAATATAAAGGATGTACATAATTAATTATCTGATCAAATACATTATATTGTCTAGATACATAAATGTATGGATGAACCTGGTAGGCAATTGGCCCAGGTACATGCCTCAATGAATCTAGGAGATTATGGCTCTAGATTCATGTCACCTATCACCTATAAATAGAGGTGGAAATCAAACTCAAAGAACCGTATTTTTAGGCCTTTCAAAAACTTTCTAGGCCTTTTACTACGTGACAAAACAGGGACAAACCAATCATTATTTTTTTAAAAAAAATTATAATCTACCCTTGGACTAATTAATGCTAAATTTTATGATTAACACTAATAATAATGATTAGCACTAATGATTATAGCTAAATTAAATATAAACCAAATCAGATTTTTTGGTTTTGGGTGAGATATTTCTTCGGTTTTGGAGGGAGAAGAAGGAGAAAAAAAAACCTAGGTTTTTTTGGTGAGATTTGTGATTCTTGTGTTCAACATGAGTGAATCAAGTGATTCGGAGATGGATAATCCTTCGGAAAATCCGTACATGTTAGTTCCTCGCAACAACAACAACAACAATTCTTTAATGGTTGATTCTTCATTTCTTGGAGGATCTTATTTTGAAGATGAAGATGGATTTTATGAGCCAAATCCGGACGATGAGCCGATTTATGATGAACCCAATCCTTCTAATACACAGGTATACTTATAAATCTTGTTTATACTCGTTTTTATAACTCGAATCCATGAAAAGATGAGAACTTTATGAGTTTTTTGCGTGCCCAGAAAGAGTTTCGGCTTGGAAATTTTCAACAATGCGCAAGCCGAAACCATGCTTCTGTGTTTCGGCTTAGTTGTTTCATAACTTTACTGCGCCGAAACCAACTGTAGATTTCTCAGAAAAATCTAGTTTCGGCCCATACTATAATTTAAATATCCGAGCTAAATCTAGGTTAAAATTTTGAAAATATATGGAAACCACAGAGACGGTTTCAGCTCAAAGATATGTGGACAGTTCGAAAGCCGAAACAATTTCGGCTGATAATAATAGTTTATCGAGTGAGCCGAAACTTGATTCTAACTCTCAATTTTTTTTTAGGTTGCACTCGCAAACCATGTAAATCAAGAGCTCTTTTCTCGGTCCATTCACGAAGATTGTAGAGAGGATTATTTGAAGGGAATTGGATTGGTAGGTAGCTAATAGTTTTATTTTCTTAGTGTATTTGCTCAAAAATAATCTCTAACTAATACTTTATTTTCTTACTATATTTTTCCAAATGTAGACATGGTATTCAAGGAAAGAAGTCATAGCATGGGTTGAGAAACAAGCAAGACCACTAATGCGCGCAGTTGTAATCGGTAGAGAAAGCAACCAAAAACGTTTGGTGATGGTTTGTGAGAGAAGCGGAAAAGATATAGATCATCGCAAGAAGGGTTATGTGTATGTGAAGACCTCATCCGGGATCCCTTATAAGACTAAAACAAGGAAGATAAAATGTCCTTTCAAGCTAGTTTTCAACCTTTTGAATTATGAAAAAAAATTGGGTCATGCACGCTACCATGGATTGTCGTCATAACCATCCACGGCCATTTGATTTTCACGGACACCCCAAGATTGGAAGGCTTAAACCAAGGGAAAAGTTGGAAGTGGAACGGATGTCTAAAGCAAGAATTGGAGTACGTCACATTCTTACCAAGTTGAAGTTGGACGATCCAAGCAACAAGTCAACACGGCAAACCATCTACAACGCAAGGATGCAAATAAAAATTAGAAATACACAAGGTAGGAATGTGATCCAACAATAGTGTCAAGTGGCAAAGGCGAATGGTTACACCACAGATTTTAAATTGGATGAGTTTAGACAAGTCACTCACCTATTAATTTCCGATCCGGATTGTCTCAAATTGGCTCTATGCTTTCCACAAGTTCTTATTATGGATTGCACGTACAAGACTAATAAGTACAAGATGCCATTGTTGAACGTTGTTGGACATACCTCGACGAAGTCACCCTTCACCGTGGCTTTCGTTTTCATGAGAGACGAGAAGAAGGAAAGTTACAAATGGGCGTTAGAGAAAGTGAAATCTCTACTTAGATAAAATATTGAAGCACCAGGAAAAATTCGTGCATATGTTTACGAACAAGATTAAACACTTCGACAACCAAGCAACAAGTATGTGTGAGTCGGCTTACCACCGGTTGAAGGTAAATCTTTTTGGATGTTGTGACACATTTGTCACCGTGTTTGATGCTATGCGTGAGTATTTTAGAAGTGATATTATAAATATCAATACGAAGTTCGAAAAAAGTCTTCTCAACGTGTGCAAGAATTTTGGGAAGGATTGTACATGGATCAAGCATTTAAGTTTGAACGTCTCCCATTTGTGTATTAAGTTGGTGATGGTTGAAGTGGGAATGGCGGTGAGGTATAAGTAGAGTCCAAGAGAAAATTGTACTTGTCCGGGAAAGACAACAATGGGACTTCCATGTCGACATATGTGTGTCGGGTATAAGGATAAAGTGATACCTTTGGATGCTATAGATCCTCATTGGAAGCAATTGAGTTTCCATCCTCGTCTTACCGATCGCGTAGCGGAAGGGTTTGAGGGCATACCATTTGGAAGAATGCTTATGGAGAAGTTTGATTACATGAATGGTATCGAAAAGCAAAGTATAACGGATGGTTTGAAGCCACTTTTGGAACAATATATCATTGTAGATGTTTTGGAACCGATTGAAGGAGACGAAAAAGGTAGGCAAAGTACCAAGGTCACGAAAAAGAAACAACGGAAGCTTAACTTTATATTGGCAACGGGTAGGGATCTATCCGGAGTTGAACACGTCCAAGCAAAGTATGATGCGGAAAGAAAAGCATTGGCGAAGGAGGGGATAAAGGTAAGTGATAGTAATCCAAGCAAGAGAAGTCGTTCAACTAGGGATGGAGCTTCATCGAGTGGTCCTTCAACACTTCCTCAACAACAAAGTACTTTAGCGAAGAAAGGGAAAGGCATTTTATCGAAGGCCGCGGGGATGAAGGTAAGTGGTAGTAATCCAAGTAAGAAAAGTCGTTTCACCAGGGATGGAGCTTCATTGAGTGGTCCTTCAACACTTCCACAACAAAAAAGTACTTTAGCTAAGAAAGGGAAGGGTATTTTGGCGAAGATAGACATCAAGGAAGCCGAGATGTCTTTGACGAAGACTAAAATAGAAACATGGGGATGGAGTCCTTCTTGTTTTAAAAAGGAAAAGGTTGAATTGAATGAGGAAGACGACTATATGGCTTGGCTTCCACCTATCATCCGAAACCACATTGAGAGCATAGAAGATGTTCCAAAAGATGACAATTGTAGTTTTCACGTTGTGGCGAAGCAAATGGGACCTTTCACTTTGGAGGATAGGCACAAGGGGGACGTATGCATGTAAATTCGCGAGAAGATGTGCGAAACATTGGAACGCAACCGTTATTTTTACTACACAATGTTGAGAGGTGGGGATAAAGGCGACGAAGGAGTAAAGGAGGAGTATGAGAATATGAGAAAGCGTCTACTAGGTAGTGATGTGCTTACAAGGGAATATTGGATGAAGTTTCCCATTTGTGGTTTCCTCATCGCAGAGACATTTCATTGCGTCGTCCACAATGTCTCCGTTGGGTTTAGTGAAACTTATGCACCGCCGGGAGTTCCTTGTGGTGAAGGTTTGAGGGGTAGAAGACTATTTATTGCATTTGTTGAAAAGAATCATTTCATCGGTCTCAAGCTCAAGTGGGGTTGCCCAATACCTCCATTGTCGTATAGTGCATATTGGCCGGGTTACAACCCCAACTACTCAGGTGATTGGTGTGAAGATTACTCCGTGGAAATGGGGATGTGGAAGGCGCAAACCATTAAAGTTGCACGTGGATTCCACACTTTAAGTGACTATGAAGATTTTGAGGATATGCAAGATATGCAAGAAGGACTTCAAATAATGGATAACGAGGTTCAAATAATTGAAGAAGTCCCGGATTCAAACGTACGACTAGAAGAAGACAATGAAGGGCTCCCGGACTTGAACGAAGGACTGGAAGATATGAGTATAGGCTCTCAATGGTGTCATTGAGATGGACAGTGTAGGTTTCGTCTCAGTAATCTTTTTTCATATTTGAGCCGAAACACTATAAATGCTTACATGCAAGCCATATTGTAAGTTTCGGCTCAATATTATTTTTTGCGGGTGAGCCGAAACTCTTTCGCCAGTCTGATATTTTTGTGGTTACAAGCCGAAACTGCTTATGTGTTTCGGCTTGGCTCTGTTATATGTGTTGTAAGACGAACTCTTTAGTTTTAAATATTAAGTATTATGTCAGTTCTATCTATGAGCCTGTTTTTCACACTATTTTTCTTAAATACCAAATTCATCATTCATAAAATCAAAGCATTACATTAATGATAACCCCATATTACATAATCAAAGCCTAATCATAGAACCATATAAATTAAATTAACATGAAGAAACTAACTCAATCCACATATCTTGATACGAGAAAATCCTTGATGAGATGGTAGTGTTGTTCGTACTTGAAGTGTTTCGCTTTCCATAGGTGCCATTCCTTCAAAGTCCTAGCCACATTTTCTTCCTCGGTCTCATCCGGAATTTGAGCTCGGACGAGTTCCCCAAGTGCATAAATTCTTGAACTTTTTTGTGTATTTTGCTTCATCGCGCCGACAACGCATTCACATCTCGCACCACTTTTTCGGGAGTTTTTTTGTTTAAGTCTTCTTGGACATAAAT
>JAJJMA010273020.1:15595-43830 GCA_023529015.1 Papaver nudicaule | reverse complement strand
TTTTTAGAGGGGTCCCTCGGCTGCGTACTTCGCTGCTTGTTTTGAGAGCGAAGTAGCTGCCTCGGGGTTCCATCTACCGCTATTGGTAGATGTTAATCCCATTTATTGTCCCCTCGACGCCTCAGAAAAAGAGGTCCTCGTGGTCGTTTGGTATTGGACACAAATGTACCATCAGCTTATATAGCCTTGATTCAAAGTGTCCACCGCTAACGGGGTGTCTTGTGGGTAGAGGACTGTGTCACATAACTCGTAGGGCCCTTACGATTTATATGAGCATCAGCTCTGTGCCTGTTTTCGAGGTCTTTTATTTGATTGTTTGGCGTTTTTGCCATGGCGTTAGAGCCTTTTTTGTTTGCGACGAGGCACTAGAGGAGATATGGCGTTATAGCCGACCTGTTTTGGTCATTCTTTTGGAGGTTGATTCGGCGTGCTTGCCGTGTAGTATGTAGAAATTTTTCTTTTATTTCGAGGATACTCATACATTTTTATGTATAATATTTTCTTATATATTTCGCATTCCATGCATTGCCGAGTCCCAGGCCATCCTTTTCGTCGATTAGCTTGTATGCTCTTTTTCCTGTCTTCTGCTTGATTTTGTAAGGCCCTTCCCAGACTTGTTCCAGCTTTCCTGCATTTCCTTTTTGGTACGGCGGTATTTCTCGCAGTACAAGTTCGCCAGGCTGGAACTCTCTTTCGATTACTTTTTTGTTGTATCCTCGGGATGCCCCTTTCTGGTAGTTGATGATGTGTTGTCGAGCTTCTTCTCTTGCTTCTTCGAGGTCGTCCAATTTTGCGTATATTAAATCTGCCGAAAGGTTTTGTTCCCACGCTTTGTATTTATCTGTTGGTATCATTATTTCTGTAGGCAATACTACCTCGGTCCCGAATGTTAGGTGAAAAGGAGTCATTCTCGTTGCTCGTCTTTGAGAGGTTCGGAATGCCCATAGCACGTTGTGTAGGTGTTCGCACCATTGTTTTTTGTGGGGCAGTACTCGTTTTTTCAAGTTATCCCATATTATTTTGTTTGTCGCCTCTGCTTGGCCATTACTTTGAGGATATATCGGCTTCGAGGTTCCTAGCCTTACATTGTATTGGTTTAACAGCTCTTTAACCTCGGCGCTGAGGAATTCTTGGGCGTTGTCCGAAACTATTTCCGCTGGTACTCCGAATCGGCAGAATATGTTCTCCCAGAAGAAGGTAAACACTTCTCGTCCTGTGTGACTCCTTAGATCTTTTGCCTCGATCCATTTGGAGAAGTAGTTGGTTGCAACTATGATGTACCTTCTTTGTCCTGTTCCTGGAATGAATGGGCCGACAATGTCTACCCCCCATTTGGCGAAAGGCCATGGGCTCAATACTGAGTTTAAGTTTGTTGCTGGTGCATGGATTCGTTTAGCAAATCTTTGGCAGGGGTCACATTTTTTAGAGATGCTTTTGGCGTCAGCATGCATGTATGGCCAATAGTATCCCTGAGACTTGGTTCGCTGTGCGAGTGCTCGTGCACCACTGTGGGTTCCTGCTTCTCCGTTGTGTAGCTCTTTCATTAGTGTTATGCCATATACTCAGTGTACGCACCTTAATAGTGGTCCCAAGAATGATTGTCAATGTAAGACCCCATCTATGAGTCGGTAGTTTGCGGATCTACTGGTTACTTTGTGTGCTTCTAGTGGGTTGCTTGGCAATTCCTTGTTCTCCAAGTATTTCCTTATGGGTACTCTCCAGTCGTCATAATGGCCATCACCAGTTCCCCTTCTTCAGCTGCTATTGATGATTTTTTTATTCTTCCGATTTCGATGGAGATTATATTTTGATCTGTTACTTTTGAGGCAATGAATGCCAAAGCGTCTGCATGCCTATTATCTTTTTTACAAATGTGTCGAATTTTGAGATGCGGAATTTTTGTCATGAGCCTTCTTGCTAATTTCTTGTATTTGAATAACGAGTCATTGGATTGGTAACTTCCATCCAATTGCCGTATTACTAGTTGTGAGTCCGTTGTTATTCGTGCCTCCTGAATTTCCATGTTGATCATGTGTTTTAAGGTATAGATCATCGATTCATACTCAGTCTCGTTATTAGTTGCTTCGAACTCTAACCGAAGTGCGTACACAGTGCGCTTTCCTTCGGGTGAGGTGAAGACTATGCCCACTCCTCGGCCATCGCTATTTACCGAACCGTCAATGAAGACTTCCCATCTCCGAGGGTGGCATTGTTGTAGCAGGTTGTCAGGCCCTTCATCGTCTTTGATTCCTAGGATTGGCTCTTCTTCGTAGTCTTCTTCAATTGGGAACTCGGCTAGGAAGTCTGCGATGATCTGTGATTTTAATGTCGTTCTGATTTCGTAGTCCACGACATATTGTCCAATTTGAGCGTTCCATCTTGCAATTCTGCCTGCTGCCTGGAGGTTTTTCAGAACTGACTCAATTGGTGTTTTCGTTAGCACAATTATTTTGTGAGCCTGGAAGTATATCCGAAGCTTTTGTGTTGCCACCACTAGCGCGAGGATCAGCTGTTCCAATTTCGTGTAATTTTTCTCGGCTGGAAAAAGAGTCCTACTAATGTAGTATACTGGCTTCTCTTCTTCTTTAGTTGTTACTAGTACTGCACTGCTGACATCTTTATTCGCGGCTATGTAGAGTTTCAAATTTTCATCTTTCTCTGGGCGCTGCAGGGCTGGCAAGCTTGCTAAGTAATTTTTGATCCCCTGAAACGCGGCCTCCCTTTCGTCTGTCCATATGAATTGTTCTCCCTTTTTCAGGATGCTAAAGAAGTCTTTACATCTGTCTGAAGACCGCGCAATGAATATGCTAAGGACTGCGAATATTCCATTTAAAGCTTGTACGTCTTTTATAGTTGGTGGTGATGGCATTTCTCGGATTGCTTGTACTTTTAGCGGGTCCGCTTCGATACATGTTTTTGTAACTACATATCCCAGAAACTTTCCGAAGGTCACCCCGAAGATGTATTTTGCTGGGTTGATCTTCATGTTGATTTATCGCATTTTTTCCAGTATTTCTCTTAGATCTCTCACATGAGTGCCGGCTTGTTTGCTTTTAACTAGCATGTCGTCTACATATGCTTCGACGATCTTCTTTAACCAAGGACGAAAGATATTCTCCATAGCCTTTTGTTACGTGGCGCCGGAGTTCTTTAATCAAAACGGCATTCTTGTGTAGCAATATAGTCCATTATATGTTAAGAACGTCGTATGCTTCTGATCTTCTTCCGCCAAGGGAATCTGGTTGTAACCAGAGTAGCCATCCATGAAGCTTAATAGCTCATGGCCTGTTGTTGCGTCTACCATTTGGTCTATACTGGGTAGAGGATGTGGATCTTTGGGGCACGCCTTGTTTAAATTGCTGAAATCAATGCATATGCGTACTCCTTTGTTCTTCTTTGGTACGATGACCATGTTTGAAATCCAATATGCGTATTGTATTTTTTTGATAATGCCTGTTTCGATCATCTTGTTTAATTTGGATTCAACTGCTGTTTGGTATATATCTGCTAACTTTCGTGGTCTCTGCTTGAATGGTCTTATTGATGGGTTTATATCTAGATGATGACATGCCAAGCTGGGGTCTATTCCTGGCATTTCACTCATTTTCCAAGCGAAGACGTCTTCGTATTCCCTCAACAAACCCTTTAGTTCGTCTCGCTGCTCTTTCGTCATTAATGTTCTGATTTTCACAATTTTTGGGTCTTCGCTGGTTCCGATGTTTACGTCCTCGGTGGGTTCTGTTGGAGTAAAGTTCGGAGTGCATCTTTCTCATGGCATGCTTTCGACTCCTCGTTCTCGCCTTTGATTTCTCTTATGCCTTTGGGAGTTGGAAATCTGAGTTTCTGATGCAGTGTAGAGGGTACTCCTAAGATCCCATGCAGCAATGGTCGTCCTAAGATAGCGTTGTAGGGTGATTATATGTCTAGGACACAGAATGTCGTTTTCAGCTCCATCGATGCTACGTATACCGGTAATGAGATTTCTCCTTTTGGTTTTGATGCTCTTCCATTAAATCCGTAGATCGTATAATCCGTGGGCACCAGTGGAATATTTTGGAAATATTCCCTGTAAGCCATTCTGAATAGTACATCCACTGAACTACCTGGAGCTATCAATATTCTTGGTACTGTTTTCTTATTTATGTTTACTGTGATCACCAAAGGGTTATTACTTGGGCCATCTTCGGGAAGGTCTGCTGCCGAATAAGTTATCGGTTTTAGCTGCCATGGCTCGAATTTTCTTGCTTCGGCGACGATCATTATCTCCCTTCCATCTTTGTCTCTTTTGTGGATTCTTCCCGCAACACTGCTGCCTCATGAGCTGATGTTTTCCCTTGTATGAATCATTGAATTGCAATAGGCGGTCTGCGCTGATACTTTGCTTTGTGATTTTATTTTGATGACTTTCCCCGATGATCCCACTCGCTGCTTCGGAGCCTGGTCAGATTTTGGAGCCATTCTGGTTGTAACCTGTCAGAAAACAAAAAACCCGTGAGGTCCAAGGCGGCTACTGCAGTGTACTATCTTGGCCATGTAGGTTTGTACGTTGCAACGGTTTTTATCGTGCGGGTTTTTAGCGTAGGTCGTATTCGTTCTTTTTAGATATATCCCTAACTATATATTTTGTCTTTTAGCCAAAACCATCTTTCCCAACGGTTTCTTCATAAAAGTTTTATTTCCAAATATAGCAGGCACTCTGAAAACCCTAAAATAGGTTTACAGTTTTTTTTTCATAATCGTTTTCTTATAGCCGATCCTGATTTTAAAGCATATACGATGAAAATCAACTAACATTCTTAAAATGGATTTCGTCATGCCAAGGTTTGAAACCCTTAGACGATGATCTGACCATCTGATGATTTGCTCATAAAACCCTTGAACATGCTAAAGCCTTTAAGGATCTTTAGACGTTTAAGGTATTAGAGCGTTTTTACCGAACAAGCTTTAAAGATCTTTTGAAAAAATGAGAAAATATATGAAAAATTTGAAAACCCGAAAAATCACAGGCAAACCCTAAGTTGTTTTAATCAGTCCATGTTTCTAGCGCCAAACTGTACGAGTAGAAAATCTGCATATGTACATGATGTTCTATGACCCTCAGATCTTACTCGCACACACAATCATTCAAACACGATTCAAGGTACATAGACCTCAAGAACAATACCGAAGATAAGTAAAAAGACATTAATCAAAAGACTAAACGTATGAAGATTTGTATTTCAGCGTTGCAACTACATGGATTATGATCTTAAGGAGCTAGAGGAGATACAGACCTAATCCCTCTCTTGCCGCTTAGGTTACACCCAAAAGATTCCAACCCTCACAATGTTTTCCAAGCTCGCCTTATATAGGCCGAGCTTGGGTGGTTTACAACTAATAAGACAAGGGACTCAATCGTGGTGGTGTCAGTCCTTGTCGAGTAAGGCGGTTCCTTCGGCGGTACTCCGAAGATGGTACTGGGGCTTCGGTCATTTGGGGCGGAGTCCGAATCCCTTTCTTCCGATATTTCCACAACATCAGAGGAAATGACTCTCGGGGAGAATTAGGAAGTAGCGGCACTCAAGGACATGAGGGAGGCAGAAGGTTCGGCGTGCCAAGGTCGGGATTCCCTGCATTCCAAGATAGAAAGTTGCCGAAGTTGTGTGTTACCATCGAGGACGCTCTCCGAAGCATCGAGCAATCCGAGCTGGAAAGCGAAATGAGATACCCAAGGAGTAGAGGAAACCATCCGAAGCATACTCGAAACTCTAGAGAGTATTGCCAATTTCATCAATTCTATGGGCATACAACGGAGGACTGCATCACAACGCAGGAGCAGATACATTTTTTTCATCTCAAAGGGAAAATTCAAGCACTTCCTGGAACTACCGAAGCCACCTCCAAGCCCGACACAGCCAAAAGAGGAGAAGAAGCACGAGGCTTATGTAATAACTATAGACCGATGCATCCCAAGATTCGACGACTGCAACTCCGTAGTTCATGCAGACATCTGTGGGCGAAACTTGGAAGGCATCCATACTGATAGAATTCATAAAAGAGACTTTGAAGGAAAAGAAATATTAAGTGCAGCAGCGAGAGGACACCTGGAACAGTGGCAGAAACGTCCAGTTTTCTTTTCAGCAACAGATATTCCCGATAACGGAAGATTACACAATGATCCCCTAGTTATCACACTGCATATGGAGGAAACAACGATGTCTAGAATACTGGTGGACCCGGTAAGTTTTGTGGACATACTCTTTGGGAGAACATATGTTTGGAAAGAAAAACGCCTTGGTACCCTCCTCGTACAATGTCTATGGTTTCAATGGAAAACACTCGATGCCCAGGGGAGAGCTGTCATTAATGATTCATGTAGGGAAGCTGGAACAACCAACATCATTTTGCGTGGTTGATATAGACTCTCCTTACAATGGCATTGTGGGAAGACCTTGGCTACATCGCATCATGGGAGTAGCATCCACACTACACAGAAGAATCTGATTCCCAACACCGCTTGGAATCGCAGAAATCCTAGGTGATCCAACTGAGGCTCGCGTATGCCACGAAATTGATGTTCAAGCGAGGGAGGACCCGAGGCAGGATTCCCCAAGCCAAGCCAAGCACCCGAAGATAACCGAGTCCTGCATAAGGGAATTCATAGCTGAAGTCGAGGCTGTAATGGCTGGCACCACCGTGAGAAACCCCATAGTTGGCAAGCTAGGTACTAGACCTGCCAGCAAAGAAAAGGGTCATTACCCCGAAAACATGGAGCAATTCCTTGTGGCAAGCAGTAAGAAGCTGACACCGAGCGAGTCAGCAAACAAACCAAGCTCGAGTAACATTGGAAAGGATACTCTGGAGGAGCCATTCTGGGTCGGGCCATATGTGATCGAAAAGGCACTTGGGAACAATACTTACAGCCTAATTAATCTCGAAGGACAAAAACTAAGCACCTCAGTTGAAGGAAAGAACCTGAAACACCTTATCTAGAACTTTATATGTAAGCAACACATAAGAAATGTCAGTGTAAGAATGGAAATAATAAAGAAAGCAGCTTGGCTCGTTGTAGTTAAAAAATATATTGCACCCCTCGATGCACTATACTTTGATTCAAACTCCAGATCCTACTCGGTTAGGCAGAAACCCTACCCGAATAGGCAAATCTCCAAAGGCTCTCACGCCATATAAAGCAAATAGGCAACAACGCCATATCTCCCCTAGTGCCTTGACGCAATCAAAAGGCCTTAACGCCAAGGCCCAGATGCCAAAAACAGAAAGACCTCGAATAGCAGGCATAGAGTTGATGCTCATATATGCCATAAGGGCCCTACGAGCTATATGACACAGTCCTCTACCCCCAAGTCACCCCGTTAGCGGTGGGTACTTTGCATCTAAGCTATATAAGCTGATGACGCATTAGGACTCATTACCACACGACCATGAGGACCTCTCTTCTGAGGCGTCGAGGGGACGATAAATGGGATTAACATCTACCTTTAAAGGTGGATGGAACCCCGAGACAGCTAACTCGCTTGCATTCATGGGAATAGCAGGCGAGTCACGCAGCCGAGGGACCTCCTCTAAAAAATCAAAGCACATCCTCGAGGAGGGGCTGACGAGAAACAGAGGGGTCGAATTCTAGGCTGCGATAGGAGAATAGTACCATGTCTAAGCTCCAACCTTGACCGGCACTCCCTAATTGAGCTGCTTTATTATCGAGGCAAAAGCATAGAAGCTACCCATCATAAGTTCCCTACTGTACTTGGGATAAATGGGTTATCAGAACACCACCATGTTCTCTAGGAGTATACCTAGTATCCTCGATACCCATCCAATATACTGAGGCAAAATGGGTACTTATGGCTTCGATAGCCAATGTTTGCTTTAAAACAGGTAAGTAGCCAAAAGCCTCTGAGAAGGGTGATCCGTAAGCCCCCACTAGCTTGGTTACTATCTCCCACATCGAAGTAAGCCCCGGAATTGCACCTCAAGTAACCTAAGGAGCCTAGAATATTGCAAGAACAACTTCATGCTTGATCACGAGGTTTCCAAGGAAAAATACAAAACTTAAGAAGAGAAACTCTATTCAAACAAAAAAGCTTCTTCATATATATATTCAAAATAGCATACATGCGCAAAATATGGGAGATGCCGGGTACAAAAAATACATCCAGAAAACAAAGGAAAAGGCAAAAAAGATTCGCTGCTAGATCTTGGGAGAAACTTCGCCAGATAACGCAACATGACGGGGAGTGGGATCTCCGAAAACCTTCATCTCATCCCAGAGCTCTCTTTCAACTTCCAAGTCTCTTCATAGGTTCGAAAGCCGGAGTGATCTTGTCTCGAAGGAGTAATTTCCCTCGTGGGTTCATCATTATCCTCACCTTCTTCATCATTATACGCTGCTGTGGACTCTTGAAACAAATAACTGCTCCCTTTATCAAAACTAACACCCATACCACCACCAGTGCTCCCTTCTTTGAAGTCCCTGAGACCTTGTGTAGCATCATCGGCTACGTTGTTAATTTCTGCTTCAGCATCATTAATTTTTGGGACCGTCTTTTGAATCACCCTCGGGATCATCTTTGGGATCACCCTAGGGATAACCCCCGGCACCTCCCGAATGGCCATCATCAGAATCATCGTCACCACCATCTTCATCATTTCCGGAGCCTTGGTTTTTAAAAACGTTCCTTATCACCCCTCTCCTTCGTAATTCATCCCTAGCCAACCTTACAAACACTTCCTGAGGAAGGAAATCCTCATCACCTGGGAGTACTACATCAGCATCGTCCGTACCAACGGCCCCATAAGTAGAAGGCTCAATACCAATAGCCCTAAAAAGAGACCGACCATGTCTTCGGCAAGCCATACTCGTAGCCAGGGAAGTAGTCAATGCGGATCGAGTAGTTAGTTCCTCAACATCCTTCCCATGTCTTAACTGATGGTGGACGAGGGCGAAACCAGTAACAATATTTCTCAAGTTCTCTTGACACTTGAGGCAGAAATTTCGCTCGGTAGTCACTTCATCAGCACTCCTCTCTACATCCTATGAACGACGCTTACGTTCGAGCTCCAGCTCTCGGGAAAGTCTGTTTATATCGGCAGTTCGACGTTGACGTTCCTTGGACAACTCTTTCGATAGTTGCTCAGCTCTCCTCTCGAACTCCAACTTTCGGTCTGATTCAAGCACCAACTGATTGGTATCATAATCCCTTGCAGCCTCGGCATCTGCAACTTTCTTTAGTAAATTGTCTTCGATGCCTGAAAAATAAAATACAAACACAAGTGGAGTTGAGATGCCCTGCCATACTCTGAAAACACAACAAGAACATCAAAACAAGATGATCAGGGCAAGTACCCTACTTTCTTTAACAACCATGTACTCAGTAACCTCATGTTGATCGGTAAAACGAGGTTGGGCAGCTCTTTTTCTAATATCTTCGGAAGAAATCGTTCATATCTTAGCAAGTTCTAATCGATATTCATCGACCATTCGAGAAAGGTGGTCTTTCAAAGTTCTAGCCTTTGCAAGATCCATGCTTATATCATTACAACCCTTCTTCAAACCATCATTCTCCGAAACTAGCTCCTTGTTGACATTCTTCAAAGCTGTCATTTGAACTCTCAAATTCTTGATATCCTGCTCTAAATTCTCAATCACCATCATGCCAGACGCGCCGATCGACTTTTCCTTACGAGCAGAATCTCGCTCTTGTGTCAAGCGAGCTAAATCCAGCTGAAAAAAATGCTTTTCTCGAGCACTAATCTCGTTCTTATTCCTCTCTTCCTCAAGTAAGCGCTCGTTTTTCATTCTTCTCCTCTTCTCCTCGGTAAGAAGGTTCTCAGCCTCAAGTCTTTTCCTCTTATAATAATCCTGATCATCCCAGGCTTTATTCTTTTCTTTTACAAGCTTATCGATTTCACCTCGATGACTCCCATCACCAGAGGCAGTATGAGAAGGCTTACGACCCTCTCGGGAGTTGCTTAGAGTTAGTTTAGCTTCGCGGAGTTTTTTCTCCCCTTCTTCTAACTCCCCTTTTTAGAAAGAAGTAAATTTTTCTCAACATAAAATTAGAAGGAACAGTGCAATCATAAGATAAAAAATTCATACCTATTAAATTCTTCCTCTCACGGGCACTGCGATTCTTTTCTGCAACAAGCTCTTCTTGCATTCGGAGAAACTTTCGCTCATAATACTCAACCTCGCCAAACAAGTCAAAGGTATAAGCCAAGATGCCAGCCGCATGGTGATTACCTTGTCAAATATGCAAAAACACACCAATACTTAGCCGAACCCAAAATATGACTACTCATACTCCAAGAAAAAGCAACTCACCATTTGAAGCATAGCCAAGTTCTCCTAGTATGACAAAGGCGGATGGCGAAGATCATATTGCATTCTGAGACGGTCACCTCCAACAACATCCCCAAACTTTTTACAAAACTCAGGGTCCAAAGGGCAACTCAAGGGCAGAGGCATAAGAATCGAAACGGGACGAAACTTCCATGGAAAAGTCACTTGGATTATGATTCTCAAAAAACACCTCCTTAAATCTCTTGGCAGTATATGGTTGAATGTGTTTACCAGCAAAGCTAGGAGGAGGTGGAAACTTCGAACTACGAGGATAACTGAGAACTAGATTCTTCGAAGGATCCATGCTAACAGTCGAGCCATCCCTTCGAGGAAGAAGGATGTCAACCACAGGAATAGTTTTCCTCGAAGAGATGACGGGAGGTTCGACTGAGGCAGCGATCGCGGCAGCAGTAACAACCATGGCCGAAGCAGAGACAATAAAAGTAGAGGCATGCACACTCGGCATAAGAAATTTGGCTCAATAGCAGTCACCTCCTCGGTAGTTTTAGTAATGGGTGGCACATCAACAACTTTCGGCGGTAACGACTCATCAACAACATTCACTATCGTCTTTTCCTCCAAAGGTTTCATAGACACCTATTGATTCGGCAAAATCGCCTTGGTGGATTTCTTAAACACAAACTTCTTACGAGGCCTAGCAACCTCTGCCCTCTCCCCAAACTCAAAATCCACCAACTCGTTGTTCAGACTCAAATCCCTCGCAGATACAACATTCCCCTGCAGAAGAGGATCCGTCTTTCTCAGGAAACAAATAGAGGAAAGTATTCATACTCCAGAAAACAAAAACATATCTCAAGGCGGTATTTGTTACCTGTTCCATAGTCTCCTCATCCGCTCGGGGACGCTTTAAGCTACTCGAAGCAGCCACAGAAACACCTTTGCCTTTCCTTAAAACTTGGCGAGATAGCTCTTTCTCCTCGTCAAAGAAATGGATATCAAACAGATGTTGAGTCGAGAGTTCATGTCCCACTTTGAAGGAAATAAGGAACTGCGTCCGAGGAAAGAAGCGTCATGCATCTTTCCAGCCTCGGAGAATGGGACCTTCCAACAGCACAGGCTCCGAGTACCAGACTTCGTCCATGGAGTAATCTAGAGACCCCGGGATTATATTCACACCCCCTTTCACAATTCAAAAACGAACACCCCAAGGGGCTAACTCATTATCTAGCGTTAAAAATGGCTCATAGTGATGAAAGAATTTTTCGGTGGTAAAATAAAACTTCGCGGTGGAGCCAGCTTCGGAATTATCTTCGGAGCGGGAAATCCATTGATTAATAAGATGAATCGAACTACAAGTAAGTTGCATAATCCCACGAGGGCTAGGAAGGGAGCAGAGTATCTCGAGAAACAGAGGGTTGGATGACCGATAGAAAGGGGGAATCAACCCAGCAGAAATCTGGTGGAATGTAACCAAGAGTCTATCCTCGTTGCACTTAAACCCCTCAACCAGTTATGGAGTCAGCCGATTGCCGGGAGCACCAACAACCTTTATGTTAAAAGAATCTTCTTTAAAGCCTAAATTCTTCATCATCGAGATGAGAACGTCGACTTTAGAAGGAGATGCCATAAAAAGGGAAACGAAAAAGAAGAAAGGTAAGACTTGCCGGCGCCGGAAGTTGCAGATATGAGATTGATCAAGTGCCTGTGAGGTGGAGAAAAAAGAAAAAGAGTTGTCTCTAGGAAGAAGTAGGCAAATTCAAACAAAGGGTACCAACAGAAAACACTTGAGAGGCGCCTGATTAGAGATATATATAATTTCTAGGTTCTCGTAGAATAAAGAACACCAGAGCTGTGGAAGAGAGTGCGAAAGGGCTAAAACTTTTTAGAAGGAGACAATAAAACTTAAATAGTAGAGGGAACCCGGCTCTACCAGTTGGAAGGTCAAAAGGTAGCTAAAATCTCGGGAACATGCAGAACGTGTCATGAAACGTCACACTTGGCGGTTAGTGGGGCAGATGGCGAGCAAAAGATGGCGAAGAAGTAATTTCCTTCCCAAGCATCTTCGATACCAGGAAAGGAAAGAGGCAAACTGTGGAGGGTAAAATACCTTCGGGACACGTGTCCGGTTCAGGAAGGCTTAGCCCATGAGAAAGACGTCGTGGTCATGCTTCGGATAAGTCCGCAGAAATAACTCGGAATAAGAGCTCGGTAAGAGAAGACTCGTATAAAAAGTTCGAGGGAAAGGATACGAAGCCATCTTCGGGAAGAACTCACCGAGGGCACCGCCTTACTCGACAAACTTTGACATCACCACGATTGAGTAGTTTGTCTTATTAGTTGTAAACCACTTCCGACTCGGCCTATATAAGGCGAGCTCGAGATGCATTGTAAGGGTTGGATTTTTGGTGTAACCCAAGTCGTGAGAGTGAGATTAGGTTAGCTTCTCCTCAAAACTTCTAAGCATCACATCCATGTATTGATTAGAATGAAATGCAATTTATAGTTATGCTTATATCATTATTGTTTCGTACATTAATTAGCTTCGGTATTGTTCTTGTTCTCTTCGCATCCATGCATGTAACGTATAATGCTTCTATAAACAGAGATGAGCAAATAGATCTGATGGACGTCGGGTATGAAGTGCTTATGCAGATTTCATACTCACACACGTCTAGATCAACTAGGCTATGAGGTTGAGTTTTTTTTTTTTTTTGATGCAAAGTTTAGAGCAGTTAAAACAAATCAGAGTTTAGAGCAGTTAAAAAAAAGTATGGAGGTGCATTTGGCCATGATCACATTATGTTTCCTGACATGTTTTACCATTACATCTGCAACATAATTGCATTTTTTTTATATAAACAAAACTACAACTATCAAAATTACTAAGAAAGAACTGAATGTCTTCAATAATGCTCCTATGTTGCAAAGATACACCTTGAACGCATCCATCTATTGATTTTACTACTACTTCACCATCAGTCTCAAAGATGACCTTCTTGAATCCATTTGAAATGGCCCATCTGAACGCTTTAACTGCAGCCATACACTCCATCTCCTCTGCATCAGCTGCCCTTGCTAAGCTTTGGCATTCTGCTCCAAAGTATCTTCCTGCAAAACCACGAGAAACTAAACTTAGTCCTTCATTTTTAGTAATGTTACAAAATGAGCCATGACAATTAATCTTAACATGATCATTATTAGGAAAGCACCATTTTTCTGTTGTTTTTCCACTGTTCAGTTTTACAGTGTTAACAACTTTATGTTTTCCTGCAGATAAAGAGTTAGATAAGAAATTAGAGATATTCCTATTAACTATATCTGGACCATTATGTTTTGTTGAAACACACAGACACATCTTTCCTTCCATAAGAACCAGCTGATTACATCCATCTTGCTCTTAATATCAGAAGAATAAGCATCTGACATAATCAAATTTTTCATCCAATCTTGTACATATGTCCAATTTCCATCTGTAATTCTTAGACCAGCACATTTAAACCAGAGCACCCTAGCTAGTGTGCAATCCACGATGATATGGATGATATCTTATGAATGATGTTTGCATCTTTCACAACTAATATCAGGCATGTTCTTGATTCTTGACGGTCTTACTCTACTAGATAGAATGTCCTTCATGCATTTCCAAAGAAAGAGCTTGACTCTTGGTAAAGCTCAAGACTTTGAATCTTATCCCATATATTTGATATCTTACATCTCCATGATACTTAGTGTTGTACAACACTTTGAATGCTGACTTAACAGTATAATCTCTTTTCACAGATTAGTCTGTCCTCACTTCTTTTAGGAATCCTCATCTGACCAATAAGTTCAGCAGTTTGTTATTCAGGGTGTCTTGCTACTATTGCATGGTGGCTGAATCAATTAAATCAGAAACCATTGTGAAGCTCCAAGTGTCCAAAAAATCATCTTTATGCAGTGGTGCTGAATCAAGATTTTGAACCCATTTATCCTTCCAGATTGAGATTTTTCTTATATTTCCCAATGACCAGTAGCTGTGCTTTCTTATAAACTTAAACCCTGAACTAATTTCGTGGGTGGAGTCAAAGTTGTGTTTTTTTTAATTGCATTTAGGTTGAGGTTTTTGAAAGAGGAGGGTTTTAGGGTCAGGTAAGGGGGTTTAAATGAGAATGGTTTTGATGGGTGTTTGAGATATAGGGAATATGATGAAAGAGAATTGGAAACTGAATTCGTGGCAGCCGCCATTGCACCTTTCTGAGCTTTCAATGAGGAGGTGGTGGTGGTGGTGCTTGTGACTGTGAGGGAGGAGAGGAAACAGTAGAATATGAAGGAATGAAGGTAAAGAAATTGAGTTGAAATATCACATTCTACTCTGACTCTCTCTATATAAATCATTGATTTGAGGCTAACAATGTGGTTACCAATTTGGCTTTGGAGTTGGGGTGCAAGTATGACTACTCGTATGAATGCAGAAAAAGCTTGCCCGTGGGAGGTGACTGTGGAGAGAATGTAGCAAAAACTTGCCCAGTGGGAGTTGAATTTCATTTGAGAGTAACGTTTATTAATAATGAGTGGCTAATCCGTTTTTCGGACACGTCTAGTTCAACTAGGTTATGAGGTTGAGTCTGTTTTGGCGCCCAACAAAAGGGTGCAGAGGAGAATATTCTTTGGATCTGCATCTTTTCATTAGGCGCATATGAGTTGCACCCAATCTAGATCGCATAAAAGAGAAGAAACAAAACAGAGTAGAGAACTTGATGTGTGTTGCACCCTGTTGAAGCATACCAAAACCATAAGAGTGGGCCCTTCTATTCAACTTTATGTGTGCAAGGAAGTTGAATGTGATTGATGCAGCCTGATCATACTCCTACTATGCTTAAATTGCATAATACTTATGTTGCTAGTTAACTCTAAAATCTGGAAATTCTTTGCATGCTGGTTACAAAATGCTTCTTGAAGGGATCAAATCCTTGCAGCTTGGCAACCTGAGATTACTGGTTCTTCTGCTTATATTCTGAATAACATGTTTACTGTCACTAGAAAGTATCTTTCATAGTGATAAAAATACTTTCGGTAGTACCATATATATGATCATCCTGAGCAATTGCAGAAGAATGTTAGTACAACCAATACTTTTTGTATCATTCAAATTGAAGTTGATATTGAGAAGTGGAGAATATCAACTATGAGTTTTGGAAGCAAAAGTCTTATGATTACCTCCAGTATAAAGCTAATGGTGCATTTGGTTGCAGGATTCTGAAGGTTGGATTCATGAGACCAGGGGATTTGCTGAAATTATAATTTCCTTGGTCTATTTGTTTGCCCGAATTCCTCGAGATTCATGTTTCCTTCAGGATTTCTAATTTTACCAAATCCTCCATCCTGAGACTCACCCCTCCACCTAAGATTTGCTGGGAAGGTGAATGAGGGATTCAAATGTCTACTTTGTTTTACTCTAATGCGAGTAATTATATTATTAATTATTAATATTTATTATTATAATCACTATCATTAATATTTATTTATTATTATTATTTCTAGTATTTTATTTTAATGAAATAAAATTCCATTATTAAGTTTGATATAATCACAAATATAGAGTGTGGTCCAGCGGTTCAAAGCGCACTAACTAATCTAAAAGGTCTTGTGTTCCTTTCTTATTTTTCTGTGTTTTGAAATTAAAGTAATTTTTTCATGAATATGATCCAACGATTGGCTATCATGTTTCAATCTTCGTCACCATTGATGTATATAATTCCACAATCGTGCAAAAACATAGGATTATATTTCTGATAGTTGGTGTTAAGAAAAATATCAATACAAGAAAATGATAAGGTAGATGCGATAATTATTGGACTGTAAACCTTTTGATTGTAGCATTTCATGTACACCTTATTAGCTTAACCTAGTTCACTTCAAATTTTATACTTAAAAGGAGGATTGTAGATTATGTAAATCTTAATTTTTCCAGGGTTTGGGATTTGGAAGATAATTTATTTTAGCTTTTATTTAATTGTATCTATTTTGTTTCATTCGGGATTTATTGTCTTTCGAAATCAATATATAACCACAAGAAGGAAAGTCGAAAAAAGCTTGTTAGATCATGTTCATAAAAAAATCGAAAAGAGAGAAGTTTGTAGCATGTATCGGTAGGGATGATTGTGGGTAGTCATTACCTAAATCATTTATGGTGATATTACTAATGAGATTAGAAGTGAGGGTTGTATTTATTCAAAAAATGGGTTGTATTCATCTATAATATTATTGATCTTTTTGATAGATGAGGTAGATGATGAACAGTTTCCTTATACTTAGATGGTTGGTTGTTTTTTGTTGTCTTAGAAAGTGACACGTGAATAGAGTGCTTAATTTGTTTTCTATTTGTGTGTGTGTGCAGATCATTAATTACCTATTGGATAGTCACACATGGATATTAAAAAAGAATAGGATTAACAATTTTGGTTACACCGCAATGGATGTGATAATGAAAGTTCATCAAGAGAAGTCAATGATTGGGAAATCGTGGAAGTACTTGAAAAAGCTGAAATTGAAATATCTGAGCACACACAAGTATCTCACAAGAAAGCTGAAAAGAAACTTATATAAACATATAAACATTTATAAACTTATAACATTTTTAGAAACCATTTATAAGTTTATAAATGGTTTTATTGTATGAGAACATGTTTAGAAATCATTTATACCAAAAACATTCTTCTTCTTATAAGCATTTGTAATGATATATGATACATCCTCCTTTATGCTTATGCTTGTCCATAATTCTTCCTCATTGTTGCAAGAAGATATCGTATCAATATCAGGAAAATTGGCATACCTCTCGGGATAGTTCTTGGTTTCTTCTTTCAACTTTTCCTGCACCTTGGTCCAGCTTTCAGTAATAGAAAGACATTTAATCTTCCCATCCTCTACATCTACTAGTGCTCCGAAGACATTGATGTCCAGAAGCAGCATTCCAAGATAATGTTTGTTGGATTTCAAACCAATAGGACCTTTGTATATATTGTTAGAAAAGATGAAGAGGAAATTGAAGTGTTGATGGATGGTCCACCTCTGGCTAGTTACTGGAACACAAATTTCCGCTGTGCTTCTCTTGGTTCAGGGGGGGGGTTTGTGAAGGTATCAGTTGCTGATGCTGCCTTAATCGATGCTGGAAATAACTCTCCTCAATATGCCTGATGCTATATTTAAGCGTGCGTGCTTGGAGTACAAAATATAGTAAGATTCTGAGTGCCTCTACGTTTATATTTCGTAAACTGATCCATTGTCAGATGCCATTATATTTCTTTAACTGAAATACCATCCACTGCCTCTACCTTTACAAGAAAAAAATCGGAACAAAGCTTCTTTTCTTTTCACTGGGGCCATTAATTACGAAGCATATATAGGGCAGTCAGCTAAATTACCTGAGCTGTATCTTGCTTACTCGTATTTTCTACGCCTGGTGAGTGGAAGTGCTCAAATGAACCTTCAACGTCATGTGATTTCCATTATGTAATTAGTGTTTATATATTTCAATGTACTGTATGACTCTGTAACCATTGTAAAATTTTCGAAGCCATTATTAGAGGTAATCTTTAGTAGTTTTTTTCAGCTTAAAACAATTTAACTCGCTATTAAAATATGATTGTTGCTTTCCTTTGTGTAGGCTATAATCAGTATGGAGTCATCGGCTCAGAGGGTAACTAGATTGGATGCGTTGGTGCAGCAGTACACTGATGTAACGTTCAATGCTAGTTATGAAGATAAAAAACTGGTTTCTCGAAAGTTTAAAGAGGTATGTTACGATGTTTTTTTATTAACATTAAGAACATGAAATGCTAGAAACTCTTCTTGGTAGTTAATTACTTAGTGTTGTAGGAAAACTCAGCTTTGAGGTTGTTTTTGTATCTCTTTTATAAATTAGAACTAAATAAACCAAACCCACATACATAAAATCAACAGACCCAAACACACAAATAAATAAGAAAACAAAATCAAATTTTACAGACGGCATTAGATCTAAGAGGACTATCATTAACTCTATGATGTGCAAGAGCTTATTGGTCCAGTTAAGATGGCGTTATATTGTAGTGCAATACCCAGTAATGTTATACCAAAATGTGACAGTTGGCCATAAAGGGTACCGATTACCTTGCAATCCCTCCTTCTTTAGGCCGAATTGTACAAAATATTTCCCAAAACACAATTATTAGTACAAAATCAATAATATATATGATGATGGAAGAAAACAATCATTCTTAAATTTTAAACTTAGGGTTTGTATGTTTTGCAAAAGGGAATGGGTTCGCAGGTCTCCCAAGAAATTTTTCTTTGTTATTTTCTCAACAATCTCTGCAGCATCATTCTTTATAATGATTTGATCAAGAGTTCTCGCGTATGCAACTTTTAGGGCATCTCAAATTACACGTACTTCTTCTTCTTCTTCAGCTGAGAGACAAACAAGGTGAGTTGATCAGCACATATAAATTCATGAATTGAATCTCTGATAATAAAACCTTTCCCCCAATTTGAGAATTAGGGGTCCATGCACCGTCAGTGTTAATCTTAATCCAACCTTTAGCTGGAGACAACCAAGTAGAAATTAATGTATTGTTGTTATTGCAGAGATGCGATTCAAAGTTGCAATTCTCAAAGGATTTATCGTCATTGACTTCGCTCTGGCCAGTTGTGTAAGTCCCATTAAGTCTAAGTAAGAAGAGTTCACCATAAATCAAGCTCTATGTCCCCACCAAAGACTTGGCCACACCCTCAGGACTTGGCCGCATCCTCAAGACTTGGCCGTATTCTCAAGACTTGGTCGTGTTCTAACGACTTGGCCACTTTCTTAAACATAGTCATGCTATCAAGACTTATTCACTCCAAAGACGCCAAGATGCGCCCGCCTCCAAAGTCGCGTCTGCCTCCCGTGACGCGCCCGTCTCCGGAGACGCGTCTTCCTCCGAACACGCGTTCGCCTCCGGAGATGCGCCCATCTCGGGAGATGTGTCCACCCTCACCAAGGTAGACCTAACTTCACCAATCTTCTACCATGACTAGCTGATTGAGCCCTAGTCGCATCTATGACTAGCTGAGCTCTCCTCGAGCTCTAGTCGCATGACTATCTATGCTCTACTCGAGCCCTAGTCGATCCCTGTGAGTCCTGACCGCTTGTTGGCAGGCAACTCACCGACTAGCAGTTGGTTCCTTAAATCCCTGACCACTTGTTGGTTGGCCGCTGCTCTGCTATAATCCCTAGTCATTTAGTGACACTGATCCCCCACTAAGTATGAATGCTAGTCTCCTCAGTATCATCAGCTATATTCACTTGATGGTCCCCTGTGAATAACACACTGAATAAATGAATTTGTCTTCATCAACAAGTCCGCACACACGAATTGGTCACATGAGTTAACCTATGCGACATACTTCTAGGGTTTACTTGGACTAACAATAATATCCCTATATTCGCGTATCCACAAGATTTACAGCTGGAGAAGACAAATCCTCCGACAATCTAGTTGAAAGTCCTCCTCGATAACCGCTCTTCATGGTTTATCCATATCAACAATCAAGACTAGTTTCAACTTATCTCATCCGTGAGAATTGCTAGTCAAGGGTACGACTCATCAAGTCATGGTAAAATACTAAGGCTTGGTCATCCCTTTTTCTCCTTAAGTCTCATCCAGATGAGCACCATTCTAGCATCTTAGTCAACTTGACTAATGCGTACACTGCTGCAATATGCATGACAAATACATGAAAGACAATTAAGTCGCATTGGAGAATGCAAATTAGGGTTTTGGTTTGGCGGTCTATGAAAAAGGAAAGAAGAATTAGTATTAGGAAACATGGTTATTATCAAGGAAAGTTGGTGGAATTCCTGGTCTTTCTTTGCTCAACGAATTGACTATATCCCTGCATACTCCAGATAGCCTAATCCTTTGCACTAATTGCGGATCAAGTGTAACTTCGCCTCTATAAATAGTTACCTCTATTCTCACTTTGGGGACAACAATTTCTCTCGATAACTCTCTAGAGAAATAGCCTTCTTCTTAAAGTGAATAACAGAAACTATACAGAGTTCGATCAAACACCACAAATTTGTAGTTCAACCTCCAATGAATTACACTTGATCATCTTCTTCTCCTTCGTTTCCCTCCTTTAAACCAAATATAATTCTTCTCCTGCAATTGAACCACTGCTGGAACGGTCAGTGTGCCTTATTTAGGCTAGCAGTGTTCTAACTTGATCTTTCGCACCCACACACACACACACACACACACACACACACACACACACACACACACATCATTACTCTATTCATTTACCGTTTTAATCCTTTATTGTTTTTTTACGTTAAAACAGGTTGTTACCACGTGTTTGTTTTTTTCTCAAGTTCTCTTCTTCCAACCTTTTGATCTTTGCAAGAGCAATGACTAGATCATTCTTAAATGATTCAACTTTAACTTTGAGATTTTCTTGTTTCGAATCAAACAACAAGTTTATCTCATGTTCTTAAGATTATCTATTTCACCTTGAAGAATTAGATAATCTTATAATGATTTATCCAATTTTACTACATTATAGTCAAGTTGCTCACAAGATCTATAGTGCTTGCTCCACACCAAGGTTGTTAAATCGTGACTCGTAACATGAATCGTTTTCATTTTTAAGAACCAGATTGTATATTAGATCGAAGATTCATGGAAGATTTTTGAATCGTAAGGGTGCCCATAAATAATATTGAATTTTGTAACATTCAACAAATATCATATGTATTTCTTAAAATCTTGTCTTTAATTCGTTAGTAAGTTATAAAGTTGCAACAATTTCAATTATAACTAAAATATAACACATTTTAGTCCTATTAAATAATATCAAATAAGTTTGATATAATCACAAATATAGAACGTAGTCCAGCGGTTCAAAGTACACTAACTAATCTAGAAGGTCTCGTGTTTCTTTCTTATTTTTCTGAAAGTTAAATGTAATTTAAACAAGTACGTGATTTGGTCAGAAAGTCATGAATCGTCGACTAAAACTCAAAAACCAAGAATCATAGGAAAAACGTTTCATAAATGTGATTTGTATCGTTTTAGGTAAACTGAGCTGTGAATCATAGGGTTCGAGTTGTGAATCGCAAGATACTAAGGATTAGTCTTATGATGAGGGAAGCTGTAATCTAGTTTCCAAAAACCATCGCCTATTCCATTTCTTCCACTTGTCTTTCCAGAAAAAACTTGAATTCAAACATGAATCAAGTTTATTGCGCTGTTTGATTCGGCGTCCAAAAAATTAATTTTGCGATGTCTGATTCAGCGCAACCAAAAATATTCCAAGCATCTAACCTCTTTCATCTGATCTAATGGTCCTGATTTTACACATTGTTTGATTCAACGCCACATCGTTGTTCCATTATGCACTTTATACTTGAATATGAAATTCACCATAACACTTAGTAGGTTCCAGCTGACGTATAAGTGGAAGTGGAACCGGAATCGGAACCGGAACCCATAAAATTAAGCCTAAATACCTTGCTCCACCGTATGACATATAAAAGCGGAGAGAGCTGGAGAGTGGAGCGTATCAAATAAGTACAACAAAAATATGATGTGATGAGAGCGCATTAACACCTGAACAGGCGCACGTTAGCCACATACATACACCCTCATTTCTTCTATTATTATTGTTGTCCCAAAAATGTCCCTGCGTCTATCTTTTTCTCTCTCCTCTTCACCAAACAACACAGCGAAGAACAAAAGCGAAATTTGAAAACCCTAGTTTTCAAAATTCATACTGATTCATAATCCCTGTATCTCCTTCCTTGACCATTATTACTTCTGGAAGAAGAAACAGGTCACATTCCCTTTTCGTTCCTGATTTCGGTAAGTTCTTCTTAGTCTGTCTTAAATCATTTTTTTAAATACTTTTTGATCAGACGAAATCGAACCTCTATTTGAGTTGTAACTAGGGTTTTTGGTCTCAAATTAGGTTTATCAAACAAGATCATATACAAATCTTCATTTCTACACCGATCAGATTGAATTTGGTGGTGTTAATAAGTTTGGAACAAGTTACTGACTGGATTTGGTGTGGATATATATTCGATTAAACTAGGTGGAGAATTGAAAATTAGGTTATTAGAGTGTTTATTTTAAGTGTAACATGGTAGATTGATAATGGTGAGATTACTAGGGTTAAATCGTGGGCAATCTGAAAATAATTCACCACGTGAGATTGTTCGACAGAATCTTCTTAGTGAGAGCGCAGGAGAGAGTGGTTGGTTGATACGTTTCTTCGATTCTGCGTTTTTCTGCGAGTGGATCGCAGTTAGTTATTTATACAAACATGAACACCCAGGTGTACGAGATTATCTATGCAATAGAATGTATACGTTGCCATTGTCCGGGATTGAGAGTTATTTGTTTCAAGTGTGTTACATGTTGGTACACAAGCCGAGTCCGTCGCTGGATAAGTTTGTGATTGATATTTGTTCAAAGTCGTTGAAGATTGCGTTGAAGGTGCAGTGGTTTTTGATGGCGGAGCTTGAGGATTCGGATGATAACGAGGGGATTAGTAGGATACAGGAGAAGTGTCAGATAGCTGCTACTCTGATGGGAGAGTGGCCGCCTCTTGTTAGGCCGAATGCACCGTCGAGTCCTATTAGTAAGAAACAAGTTCTGAATAAACTATTGTCGACGCCGAGGTTTTTGTCACTGTCTCCGCCAACGCAACGGTCGTTATCGTTTTCGCCGTCTTCAGGAAGTAATTCTCTGCAGGAAGAAGGTAGTAAATCTCCTGAGGATAACAAGATTTTCAAGAAGTTTATTCCTGGGGCTAAAGTCAGAGACGCATTGCTTTTCCGCAAATCGGTGGACAAGGACGACGATGACACGGAGAAGGATGGGTTTTTTAAGAGGCTTCTTAGAGATAGTAAGGATGTGGATGAATCAGAGAAGGATGGGTTTTTTAAGAGGTTTTTGAGAGACAGTAAGGATGTGGACGAATCGGAGAAGGATGGGTTCTTTAAGAGACTTCTCAGAGACAGTAAAGAAGAGGATGAGGAGCTTATGTCGAGCTCAGAAGGGTTTTTTAAGCGGTTATTTCGTGATAGCAAGAATGATTCTGAAGAGAAAGTAGTCGGTCCAAAGTCGGGAGAAGAAGAGGAAAAGGATGAGGAGCTTATATCTATCTCTGAAGGTTTTTTCAAACGGATATTCCGTGACAGCAAAAATGATTCCGAAGACAAAGTGATTCCGAAGTCATCAGAAGATGAGGAAAAAGATGGGTTCTTCCGTAAATTTTTTAAAGAGAAATCTGATGACAAGAAAGATGGTAACAGTAAAGGCCACGATGAAGACAAAAGAAGCTCATATGTTGAAGAAGAAGAGCCTTCAGATTTTCCATTATTCCGCAAGTTGTTTCGTGTGCATCCTGAAGATGCCAAACCTGTTGTTCCGAGTGAAAATGGCAATTCTGATGCTCCAATTGAAAGCAGTCCTGGAACTGAGAACTTTTTCAAAAAATTGTTCAGGGACCGAGACCGCTCTGTTGAAGATTCAGAACTGTTTGGTTCGAAGAAGAATAAAGAGGTCAGTGTAAGTGTGTAAAGTGAGTTTCGTTTATTTATTGTTGTTTCATGCATTTAGTTTCTGCATCCAAATAATAAGCACCAAATTTTATAGAAAGTTAATCTGAGCATTATAAATGAGATAATCACCTGGTCCTAAATCAGTAGACTGATCGTAGAAAAAATTTCCTCTGTACTAATTATAGTTAGCAACAATCTACCAGTTGGATATTACCAAAAACACATTTAGGTGAAACGAAAATCAGTAAGAAAATAATTGTATTAGAATAGTGACAAGATTCAGTAGAGAAGCTACAGCAAACTGTAAATTGAGTATCTGTTTTTGTGTCAAACTAGTTAGGAGCAGGATGTAAAACTAAGACTTTGAACTGAACACTTAGTACTTCCAGATTTGTTTGATTCCATATTGCTGCTTGTGTTCATCTTTGTCTTCATGCATCTGTAACACTGCACATATTTGATTATACCTAAAGAAATAAGTAAGTAGATATATAAACCAAACTCAGGCATCAGTGTTGGGTATTGGTTTTATTTTATTGAACACGACTACCATGGCTTAAGAGCATTAGGCAGTCTTGAGCAATTTCAACATGATAGTAACATAAATGCTCCAAGAATATGGGAAGCCTAAAAAGACTGTAGAATTAAAAGAAAAGAGAATTTTTAGAGTAGACTATGTTAAACTCAAGCAGTCGATATGATATTCGCTCTACCAGCTTCAAAACAAATGTGTAAATTTAGTTTGTGTAGTCTTTCGACCAGCACACGGTGTTAGTAGGAATGTGGCGTTCTCTTTATATTCTCCTAATTATCAGTTGTAATTGCAATGTACTACTGCGGCACTTTAACATCATGAAAAGAAAGTCAAAACTTACACTGTCTAGCAAATGTAGAACACATTGCTAGGTGATAACAGTTTGCTCAACATGCATTTTATGCTTTATTTATATTTTTGGTGTTTGTTTGCCAGAAGCGTCCAGGGTCACCGAAGCAAAAAAATGATAATTTACATGCAAAGCCTCCCTTGCCAAATAACATTATGTCTCAGATTCGCAAAGGAGCTTACCATGATTCACTAGAATTTGTTCAAGCACTGTGTGATACATCTTATGGTCTGGTGGATATATTTCCAGTGGAAGATCGCAAAAGTGCTCTACACGAGGTTGATTGGTTTTGCTTTCTTTTCCAACTATCCATGTTACAAGATTTCTTCATCTCATTGCCTACATGGTCTATCGGCAAAACTTCCTTTGAGTTATAAAAAAAAAATTCATCTCATTGTTAGTTTTCCCTACTTCTGACTTTATGCTCCTTGTTTTGCTAGTCACTCGTGGACATCAATGCCCAAGTGGCCACTGCCCAAAACAATGGAGGTACTTTAACTTAATCTTTGCTGATCTGTTTCTGTCGTTGATAGGTTAACAGAAATTTGTACGTTCAAAATGCACTCTTTCTTTATTAGTTGCGAGAAAATTCGAGTTTTTGTAGTAATTGTGATGCATTCAAGCAAAAGCCATGATATAAGCCCATGCACCTGTACTTAGTTGGCTGTTCTGCTGTTACGAGTTTTTGTATAAATGTAATGCATTCAAGCAAAAGCCATGATGTAAGCCCATGCTCCTAATACATTGTTGGTCGTTCTGCTGGTTTCTGTAAGTTGTTTTGTGAGTTTAGGGTGCTAATATGCTTGAGTTCTGCCATACTGGTTATTGTAGTACCTCTGTTTTTTACCATCTGAAATGGGTATTTGAATAGCGAGACTGATCGTTGATATGAACATTTCCATTATCAAAACCAAAAAGCTATTAGGGTAGAGCTCTGAAATGTGTAGTCGACCAGCTTGAAAGAAATGTAGGTGGTAATAACTGAAGTGTAAATCGGAAATATCATTATAGTGTGAAGTCTGAGATTCAGTTGAAGCATAAAATACAAAATGTAATTATTTGGTTGGGTTGTGATTCTACAGTGGTGAGATGTTAAAACTGCACTAGTTAATTTAATGTGAGAGATTTTTTTTTTCCTTCTGACCATATTTCAGAAATGCTCATTGATTATTATGTAGTTTAAGAATTTCTGCACATATTGGCCAGCATTCACCGCATTGTTCTTTTTCGTTTTTTTTCTTCCGGTTTTGTTAACTACCGGAATGCCCTGAAGTTTGAATTCCCGCTTTGTGGTTCTATTTTAATACATTCACATATAATTGTAGGGGTGTGCTTTCCGATGGGGAAGGGGATGTATAGGGTGGTTCATATACCTGAGGATGAGGCTGTTCTTTTGAATTCTAGAGAAAAGGCACCTTACTTGATATGTGTTGAAGTTCTAAAGGGTGAAACAACAAGGTAATTTACACTCTTGCAATATGGTTTCGTGGTGTAATCAAGTTTTTTGTTGTTTAAACACAACATACTAACACCTTCATTTTTTTTATCTTCACTCAGCAATACCAAAGATACATCCAATGCTCAAAAACTATCGAGAGGAGGGATTCCTTTGGCCAATGGAGACGCGCAATTGCCAAAGCCTCCTCCATGGGCATATCCTTTGTGGAGTCCACAGGATGTAAATAGTAATGGTACAGATTTGAGATCTGCTTCTCAAGCAATCGATCATGCAATGACTCATTTATGGGAGACCAAAGTGAAATTTGTTAATGTGAGTCTCGCCGTAGAGAAACCACTAGTTAGCGGGTCGGAAGACAGTGAATTAGCTGAGGTTAAATGCAGAATCAATGGCAGTATGCTTCCGTCGGTTTCTACTGGAGTCCCAGTGGATAACGGTGAAGGTGCAAAGGATTCCAGATCGATGTTAAGAATACAACATAATCATGATTTGGAATGGGTAAGAGTTGTGTTGACAGCTGATCCTGGAGTAAATATGGAAGACATAGAGGTTCAAGAGCCACCCCGCCGTAAGGAGCACCGCCGTGTTCCAAGCACAATCGCTATAGAGGAAGTAAAGGTGGGCCTGTAAGTGGAAGATATATTTAGTGTAATAAAATGTCATAGAAATGCGTTTACTTACTGTGAAGTGTGGTCACAAATTTCTCTACCTGGCGCTAATCTTATTATCCAACTATGTAGTTGCAACATTGTTTATGCTTGTTGCTTTTTTATTTAGAATCTCGCATCCATTCCAATTTTTTGGTGTTTAAATTTCCAGTATTTTCTGCTGTAGGCTGCTGCAGCTAAGGGAGAGGCACCACTTGGACTGCCGCTCAAAGGGGCTGGTCAAGGTTCGTCTGAGGCGCGCTCTAAGGTGAACTCTAGCTGCTGAAGGGGTTATATTGTACATGTAACTATTATCATTTTGAGTATTTCTGGTAGTTTGTACTGAGAATGATGTAATCAATGGATACAGGATTCAAATGGTGGTGTTCCTAAAGCAAGTGATGCCTTATCTGGTGAACTTTGGGAAGCTAAGAAAGAAAGAGTTCGGAATGCTTCAGTCTTCGGAAAAATACCTGGCTGGGAACTGCGTTCTGTAAGTCGTTGGTGTATATCTGTTGGAACTTTTTTTTTTGTTCAAACAATGTATACTTAGTTTAAAAACAAGGCCTAGTGCACATTTGAATGAGTCTCTTGCTATGTTGCTGCCGAACCTAGGATCTTTCTAGTTCACAACTTCACATGATATGTGCCAGTCTTCATAAAATCCTATGGCCTAGTTCACTCTCAATCAACTGGGCTATAGTCTATGTCTATATTACTGCCCAACCTAGGACCTATGAAGTTCACATGATATGTACTAACCTTTTATAAACCTCAAGACCTAGTCCATGGTCGTATAAGGCTATGACAATATTCTTGAAACTTGTGAATACTCAAGCAAGTGTGGATGGTGTGAAGGAAACCCCATTCCCAGGAGTCATATTTCCTGAAGAGGAAGAATCCTATTCCCTGCTTCCTATTTACCAAACATGGGAGTAGAATTGTAATCCTGGGAAGTGGTCCCAATCCCTCTAACCAAACACGCTGCAGATAATTTTCGTTTTACAACCTATCTGGTTGGTAGAGTCCTGTGTCGTACATACCTGAAACTTTTGGTTGATTATGAAATATTTGTTTTCACTGCTTGTGACAATTTGGCTCCCTTTCTCCCCCTTTGTAGGTCATTGTAAAGAGCGGCGATGACTGTAGGCAAGAGCATCTTGCTGTGCAACTCGTGTCTCACTTTTTTGGTAAGTACCTGGGGCTATCGTGTGCAAGTGTTCTCTGTCTTCTGAGGCTAGCATGTGCACAGTATTATGTTTCAACATATGATGCTAGATTGTAGAGTATGACATGTTGCAATGCTGTTCTCAATCTCATGATAAGAGTCGCGATCTGGTATTGTAGGATAAAACTAATCATCATTGGATAAAGA
>JAJJMA010273020.1:0-15585 GCA_023529015.1 Papaver nudicaule | reverse complement strand
TTTTTATTATTCTTCATATTCCCAGTGCGGCTATTGGACAGTCTAGTTCTTGTAGCAGATTTTGCTACTCTATGCCCCCTTACTGTCCCAGGGGATTTTGTTTCTTGGCCAAATTGATTTTGCTAATGGAAGCATAATATAATTGTAAATATCTTCGCATATAAATGAATACGATTAGGATGTGTACGAATCAATCTAGATAGAGTTTTACAAAATTTAATCTCTCTGAGGGCCGGTCTTTGGTGCTTAAACTTCCAGTTTTAGTAAAAGTTAATCTGGATGTGTACAATTTTTTGTTTCTTGTATTGAAAACTGCCTTTCTGGTTACTGATTTCAGATATATTTCAAGAAGCCGGTCTTCCATTGTGGCTTCGTCCATATGAGGTCCTAGTTACTTCTTCTTATACAGCTCTCATAGAGACTATTCCTGATACGGTAATTCGTTTCTTCTATTATCTGATCTTTATTTTGGAATTGCAGATTTGATTTTTTTTCTTTTCTGAGTTAGACTGGTAATTTACCTGTGTTTAGGCCTCAATACACTCTATTAAAAGTAGGTTTCCCAGCATCACAAGCTTGCGTGAGTTTTTCATTGCTAAGTATGAAGAAAATTCTCCATCCTTCAAGCTTGCCCAGGTATTACTCACTTAAATTTTCTGATTTATATTCACTTTAACTATGTATTCTAAATCCTTGTGATATATTACTCTCTGGTCCCTTGATACATCTACCTTTTTAAGGGTTTTCATTTTTTGTAACTAAGAAGTAGGCATGTATCAGGATTTATTTGCAGACTATTCTTAGTAACCACTCAACATTGCGGTTTGATATGGATTATCTTTGTCTTTCGTATATCGAATGACCAATGTATTCAGTAATTTTTTATTTTTGCAGCGGAATTTTGTTGAGAGCATGGCTGGGTATTCGATAATGTGTTACCTGCTACAGGTGAGGCTTCAATTTTGTGCACACATACACTTGCACCCTCTCGCCCACAGATCCACATCTACTAACATCGAAAAAAAAAAATCTCTCCCTATTATCCTGCGGTCGGCTTTTTCCTTGCCCCCATAAGTCTTATTTTCCTCTTTCTATATCTATTTTGTTATTGGTAATTACAATCAGGGTAATAGAGTTCCTTCTGTTATGGGAGTTCATAACCTTGTTGTACTGCTTCCCTTCCTAAAGTCCGTTCTCTGAGAAATTCTGTGTGCATAATATGATTGATATATCAGATTTCGCCTGGGCTGTTCAATTGCAGTTTTTGATTCTGTCACCTGTTAAGCTATATATTTGGATGTGTGTTGAGTATATCTTATTATTGGTTGTATGTAATAGAAGTATGGCCCAGTGTCCGCCATCTATTGGTCTTCTGTTAAACCTGTATTCGCCATTCAGGGATTTGGTAGCTTGTATGCATAGATAAAAAGTTAGTGCACAAGGGATCTAATAGAAGATCTGGTATTAATGTGCAGGCAAACTGTTGATGATGTGTTAAGCATGTTGATATGATTGTAAACATTAGACAAATTTTACCCTCAATAACTCGAGTCAGTTTTTTAATTACTCGAATCAGTTTTATAAGATGTTTCTTGGTTTATCATTTTATCTTTGACCTTTGCTGGGTTGATGCCAATTTACCTTGGAGCTAATCTACGTGTTCCACTTGAGAGTTGAGGTTCTGTGAGCATTAAATGACTGTTTCACTGGTCCATGTTTCTTAACTACTGTGTTATGATGTCCAGGTCAAAGATAGGCACAATGGAAACCTCTTGATGGATGAAGAAGGACATATTATACATATTGATTTTGGATTTATGCTATCAAATTCACCAGGGGGGGTAAATTTTGAGAGCGCACCATTTAAACTAACTCGTGAACTCCTTGAGGTTAATGCTCTTTTCCAATATTAAAGATTGTTTCGCTACTTTAACTGTTGTACTTGCGATAGAAATATCATACTTTTGCATCTTGGATGTGGTTTGCGAAAATAAATCGACCCTTGTTACAATTCTTCTTATTCTAGGTCATGGATTCTGATGCTGAAGGGATACCAAGCGAGTTCTTCGATTATTTTAAAGTACGGTGAACACATCTGATTTTGCATCGTTTTTCTAAATTGCAATCGCCTAGGTTTATCATGTTCTCTTTACTAGGTTGAATTTTCATTTATCTTTTTTTCTATCACTTCAGGTTTTATGCATACAAGGGTTTTTGACGTGCCGTAAACATGCAGAAAGGATCATACTGCTGGTTGAAATGATGCAGGTAAGGAAAATTAAGAATATGTTGTAATTGTTTATGTTTTTTGGATAACATAACAAGTCCATATATAAAATTTGTGCCATCAAATGAAAATGTTGAGACAATATCAACAACAAAAATACTACACATAGGAAAACAATATAAAAAGGAAACAGAAAATTCAATAGTGACCCCAACACACACCATACAGAGAAACCTCCATTCAGCAAGTCTGTAGGTATTTGAAGAAAGAATTCTTAGTATTATGATTTGGGTCCCTGACATTCTAGCATCCTTGAAGGAGCGCACAAGTCTATTATTGTAATAACACCATGCATGCAGGCAACAAAATAAAAATTCTGTCAGGGTTATTGTTCTTTTGGTAGTTGAAAACCACACTTCATGTGGCTTTACAATGTAATGTTGAATTCAGGATTCTGGTTATCCATGCTTCAAGGGTGGTCCGCGAACAATTCAAAATCTACGGAAGCGCTTCCATCTAAGTTTGACGGAAGAGGTAAGTTTTCCATTTCTTTCTGTGTGTGTCATGTCAACTCTAGTATGTCCTTAAAATTTCTAATCCATCCTCTAGGTTTCCGACAAAAGGAAAAAATGTTTCAAGTTGTAATTGTTTCAGACAAAAAGTTAATCTATGCAGCATTACAACATTCTGGTCAGCTTTCTAACGTTCGTATTCAATGATTTTAAGCAGCAATGTGTGTCGTTGGTTCTGTCTCTGATTAGTAGCAGCTTAGACGCATGGCGGACGAGACAGTATGATTACTACCAGCGGGTTTTAAATGGGATATTGTGAAAATTATCAATTTGTGATTTTTTCTGCATGGTCACAATCCAAAAAACTGCAAGTTCAGTGAGGAGATCTCTCCAGCTACCTACTGGATCAGTTTCTGTTACCAAAAACTGAACTTGCATGAGAGTTCCGGTCGGAGGTGAGTGGTTGAGTTGGGTGGCCATACTACTGTCTGGTCTGTTTTGACTGAGAGTGAAAAGTGTTCGTTGTATCGGCGGATTATCGTTGGAAGCATAGGGGTTGGAAAATGTTGTAAATGGGTTTGTTTGTTATTCCTTTCTTTTTTACCTCGTGTAGGAAGGGATTGGTTGATAGTTTAGGGCCAAAATTACAGAGACACCTATACTACTACCCCCATCTGAATTTTGCATCCCAGTGTACAGAAGTTTGGATTCTTAATTCTGATGGAGATGATTATACACAAGAAAATGGCCATATTAATGACGGAAAAGTCATCTCAGTATTGAAGATTGAGCTTCTTTTAGAGAAAGCGGGTTTTGTTTTGTGGGTTGTATAATATAAAGCATTATTGATCTCGAAATTATCCTTCTTTTTCTTGTATTAGGGCAAAGTTGTTCTATTTGCCTCCCAATGCTCCCATCATCTCTCAATACAAGTTAATCACTTACATTTTTGCTTGATTTGTGCAGACCTTGCTACTTTTTTTTTTCCCCATTCCCTTCGATTAGTAGGACTGTACTCTTCTAAATCTGTCTTCCACTGCAGTGCACACACTAACACCAGAGATCGAACTAGGAACTTTCCTTGCAGTTTCCTAGCTCTTGTCGTTTTACTTAAACTTACCCAAACATCATCATAACTACTCTTGGAATATTAATTCTCATTTGGGTAAAACTTGATCTCCACCACAACAGCATTCATTATCTTCACCTAATGCATTTCATTATCACCTTCCTTTGGCCGGCCTCTAGATTTATTTCACACCTCATTCATTTATGAGACACGCACTTCAGATTCATAAATTGGGGCTCAGGACTTTCCCTATATAAACTCAGTCCGAATCATCAAACATAAAGAAGTGAAAGGAACTCGCTCAGTCTCAGACTCTCAGTTCACTATTTTCTTTACTTCACATCAACTACTCTTGTCTTCTCAGTTCAAAGAGACTCACAATTAGATCATGGTTGAATTGATTTAGCCACCTAAGGATGTTGAAACAACGTTTGAATTTGAAACCAATATTTTCTGCCTTAGTCTTTCCTCTCGAGTTTTATGTTACACTTCGACTTCAGTATCACCGATCATTTTGCGGTGATTCTTCTGCATCATCAGCACCTACCCAGGCAGGCACTCACATATCTTGATTGAAGTACAACGACTTGACACCTTTGAAAATCACGATGATTTGTATTCCCAGTTTCCGAACTAAAATATTTTGCGAGTGTGTCGCATTTTATTGTTAAAGAAACACCACTGGTAAAACCAAGTGTAAGCAATACATTATTTCGTTTTTGTGACGACAATAACATTTACTCTTATTTCTTAGAAATTTTGATAAAGAAGGTGGGAGTTTGAAATGGAAAATGGATACATTATTTCTCATAGAGAAGCGCATGTTTCCTACCAGAGTTGCGCGACCTATGTTGAGCCGTCAACCGATAGATAGCATTTGCCCGTCCCATTGCGCGTCTCTAACCATGTTCATGGCAATTGTCAAACAATTTGGTCCACATTAAATGTCTAACCCGTACCACTGTATTACGAATTTACTTGCCCAAAGCAATACTGGAATAAGCTTTGAAATCTTTAATAGCTTGTTTGGATCGACGTGACTTTTTTGCTTTTTTGCTTTTTTAAGTTATTAAGTCATAAGTCTGTTTGGGTAGTTATATTAGGAATAACTTCTAGAAGTTGAGAAGCTGCTTTTATCTGGAGTAAAAAAAATTTGGCTTGTCTTACCAAACAGGGCTTTTGACCTCGGTATCTATCTTATCTTTTCTTTTCTTTCCTCTCAACGCCTTCTTCTTCTTTTGTGAGAAAAAAAAATAACAGCAGCGAAAAGATTTTGAAGAAACACAAAGGAGAAGACATCAAAGGTTAGATTATCATAACTAATAGTTGATGTAAGACATTATTGGGCCGACCGAGCGAAGCGAGGGAGGACCCTATATATGGTGACTTTGTGTCACATGAATAGTGACTTTTTTTTCAATTTGAAACAAAAAGATTTCCCCTCTATTTTAGTAATAGCCGTCCATTTTTTTAACTTTAGAACACAGCCGTTGGATTAAAGGAAAATTTAACCAAAAATTCCGTGTGTACTATTCAAGAGGGCCGTTGGATTTTATAGGATATTTAACCCCACAGCGATTATGGCCGTCGATCGTGGGAAGTCTTTTTTTGGCACTTCAAAAGACTAAGTTGCCCCTTCTCGTTTTCTCCGACTTTTGCCTACGTCTTGGCTGAATATGGGGTAAATAATAGAAATACGAAGGGTAAATTCGCAACTCGCCCTTGCTTCTTCTCATCTTTCACTCGAATCAATCTTTAGATCTGATTCTTGATTCGAACTTTTGAAGCGTTGACGAAGGTTTTGGTTCAGAGAATCTCAATTGATGACAAATCTTAGTTTCTCTATTGATTAATTTGCTTGGAATGGTAATGGTAGGGACTAATACGATCTTAGTTAGGTGAATTTGGGTGAGGTATTGGTGGATTGCTCTTCGGATACGATACAGGTAACTTTCTCCACTTTCTTAGTTTCTCTATTGATTAATTTGCTTGGAATGGTAATGGTAGGGACTAATACGAGCTTAGTTAGGTAAATTTGGGTGAATTTTGAAGGGGAAGTGCAGAAGTATCTTTAATTTTGAAGGGGAAGTGCAGAAGTATCTTTAACACAACTATGGTGGAAAACATAAAGTTCCATCAGATAAGTACCCATTCCTGGTCCCTACCCTAAGTTTGTTTTTCAAACTGAAACAAGAACAGTCAAAAAGCACAGATTTTGAAACTTTCTACCCTGAATCGAATGAAGTGTTCATGACTTGAGATAAAAGCACAGATTTTTCATACCTTAGAAATCTTCAAATTGAAGAACAAACCCTAGATTCAAAACTTTTGTCTTTCTCTTGTTGAGTGAGGGAAGTGGTGGTGGTGGCTGATTGAGACTGAGAGAGTTCAGAAAATGGAAAGATGAGGAGGAGGTAATTAAAAGGTTGGTCTTGTTGGTTGTTTTAACTAGCTAAATTGGGGGGGATGGCGTGTTGGTGGGAATACCAAAATATGGAATTTAGAGCATTAAGCAGTCTGTTGTTATGAGTGACGACCATCACTTTCTCCTTGTTAGTTCCACTGCCCTGCTTACCGTAGTTAGTACTTAGTACGTAGTAGGGCCTATTCATCCCAGCTCTAAGGATCCATCACTGCTTTGTCCCCAACTTCCAGCTCCATAGTAGTTCCCATGTGTTCGAAGACACTAATTCTACAACCTACTGGAGAGTAGTTTGGGTTTAGAAGCATACACCTATACCTTTTAATGGCTAGAAAAACCAGTATAAAGACAGACACCTTTATCATCATTCTTTTGGTTAGTATAAAGTCAGATGTTATAACAATTTCGTTCCCTTTTTGTATTCTCATTTTGTTCGTGTAATTTGGGTGGATGTTAAAGTGGATTATGTTTGGACTTATCTCACATCTTTGCATTTTGGTTTTATATATTTTTGGTGGTTTTATATATTTTTGGAAAACTCTGAGTATTTTCGGTTTAATGTGTACATTGTTTATGTATCCATATATGCTCTTCACAGTTTAGTCATAGGCTTATTACGTGGTATAGCTTGAAGATCTTATACTGGATTATGTCAAATTTACTTTAGGTCTGGTCAAGATTGTGTTGCGAAAGAAAGAAGATGGCTCTTACATTATCAGGCGGAAGAGCAAGATGAGTAATGTAAGTTCTTTTTATGATTGTCAATCTTCTGTCCCGTTATTTGGTGAAATTTTGGATTTTGGTTGCCCTACTTATAAGTCACATCAGTATCGGTATCATTGTACCAATGCTCTATTTTGTCACTGTAATACAGTTAGGCATAGGTTTTAGGTTTGGCCATACATGTTAATTTAAAAAATTAGAAGAGGGGTACCCAGATTACAGTTCTTAGGAAGACGGTCTTTTTCGAAAAATAACTTCATTGGTCAGGTTCAGCTGGTCTTGAGAAATTGAGAGTGATTGATTTGAGTGATATTGGACTCACTGGATCAATTCCAGATGAGTTTGTCAAGAAATGTGAGCACTTGAGAGCTGTTTCATTTGCTAACAATAGGCTTACAGGTGAGAAGATTTAGAGATACCCCAGATTGATTTTACTTTATATAGCTCAAAGTATTGGATTTTATTATCAACCTTTGAAGCCTCATCTTCCATAATGCGTCTGGTACCCACTTAAAACGCATTCGACTTGTACAAACATCGCTTTCGACTGATACAAACATCTTGCTTTCATCTTCCGAGTCTTCTTGTAATAACTCATATTCACATGGGAGAATTGCTGTTGCTCTCACTCGTGCCTTTATTCGACTTCAATTTCCTTCCACTGTGTATTATTCTCTTTTTAGCATTTCAATATAATGGAAGACTACCTTTCTGTGTGCGTCAATACAATACATATTGAACTCACGGGTCTTTACTTTCTATGGTATGAAGTCAATTTTAATCCTGCAAGCAAGAGATTCAACAAATAGTGGTTCTTTTAGACTCGTTGAAAGCGTAGACCAGATTCTAGACTAATTTCTGTTTAAAGCATTCACTCATGAACCGTTATCTATTAGTTTAGGCAATACTGTATGTTGTTGCTGAGTAAATTTGGCAGTGAAATCTGTTACACGTACATTTCATGAGGTATGCACACTATTCATGAAGTGAAAAGTTCTACTAGGACACGAAAACAGAAAGTGATAATCCATGAAAGTCCAAATCAATTCAAGGCTAAACATGATGACAAAGGTGGAAAATTGGTACTAAAACTGCATTGTCTACTCACATTTTGTTTCAAATTTTAGGTGCTGTAAGTGAGCAGATTTCCTGTTTGTTACCGAAATGAAAAGTCCAAGACTTCAAGAGCTAGCTCGGCTTCGAGAGGTAGCTGAGAAGGAGAAACGGGAAGAAAGACGGGCGTATTATAAGGCTTGGTTGGCAGGAACAAGTTGATCTGAGGATATTTCTTGTTTGTTAGTGTAAGGATTTAACAAACATGTAGGCTTATAATATCGATTGTTTACGTGTGCAGCAAGTAAACAAAGAGTGATTCGAAAGGACAAGGATCGGAATGCACAAAGACAGAGACGAGCTTTGCTACCTGAAGAAAAGAAAAAGGAGATAAATCGTCTAGCTAGCTTACGCAAAGAGGAAGCTTGAGAAACAACGTTTGGCAGCAACAACACCATTGCGCAGGAGTGAAAGATTAACTCCCAAAGTTCAGTGTCAAGCTAATGCATCAAGCCAAACTAATGCAGCAGTAGCAGTTATTATTCCCTCTCAAAGTCCCATAGAACTCGACTGCGATGCATCCCGAAAGAGAGAAGGAACGTCTGTTTTACACGACAATGGAGCATGTATTTTCCTTACATTTTTTTTGGCTTTACAAATTCTTTGTTCTTTCTTCGGACGGGCGGCCCACTCCCACCGTGGTAGCGGTCATCTAGTTTCTATTTAAGGGTTCAAAAGTCATGGTTAGATTGATTTTTTTTTCAATTTATAATAAGAATCGTGATTTCCTCCATAATAAATTTATGTTCTTAGGGTTTTCGTATTCTTTTTCTTATCATTAACAAGATCATGATTTCCTCAATTAATGAATTTCCGTTCTTAGTTTTTTTTTTTTTTTTTCCTGTTTCAGTTGGAAGTTTTGTTGAGATTAAGGGCTCAAAAGTTTCAATTTAGGGTTTGGAAATCATGATTAGATGCTTAGGATTGAAAATCTCTGTTTCAGTTTATAAGTTTATAACAAGATACCATGATGTCCTCCATTAATGATGGCAATGGGAGGAGAATGGTACTGCTCATGTTGATATTCTTCTATACATAGTTGCAATGTGAAATTTTTTGAATCTTTTCAATTGGGGTTCCATTAATTTGTTTTGTTAGTGTTGTTAAATCATTAATTGACCTCTCCCCTTTTCAGTAGTATTTAGCTTGATTGATGCTTATGTTATGAACAAAAGAATTGTAGGTCTAACATCTCCTCACAAAACCAAGAAGCCGTCTCACAGTTATTGATATATATCACATGGGTAGCAGCAAGAAAAAGAACCCATGGTGGGATATCTAATCCATTTATATTTTTTTAGTAAAGGTAAACAGAGAATCAATCACAAGTCTGTTAAACTATATGAAAATGAAAGCTCTGTTTTACCTTTTCGTGGTCATAGTAGTTGCCTTTTCGTGGTATAGTTTATAGTACATTAGTAGTGGTCATAGTAGTTGATCTCTCTTTATCTGGCTTCTTGGAACTAAGTGTATACTTTTATGTTCCTAGTGTATGATATACAATGGTGAATTTTGTGACTCTTAGAATTTGATGAGTGCTACTTTGGTAGTCTAGGATTGGTTGGAATTTATGTGACCCAACAACCATTATGTCCATGGCTTCTTTTAGTAACAGAGAGTGAGTAACAAATTAGCAGGGACAAATTCTTTTAGTTTCAGAAAAGGACAAGCATGTTTATTTTGCGGTAATGAAAGGACATTAAGGCAAAGGACAACAACCTTTAGAGTTGTCCTGGTTTATTTTGGAAGCTTGGGATACTTGAATATTAGATTGTAGTTCACCAAAGAATATTGGATTTTTATGCTGACATAGGCTAGTATAGATTGAATGTCTTGCCTTGTGTTTCCATTTCAACATCTTAAACATTGGTATTAGGAATATGGGGCGCGAGAGACTTGGTCGCTATCTATCCAAAGGTGCGGTGGCTGTGTGCAAATTTCTTTATGTGAGATTTCGTGGAGCTTATTTTGTTGTTGATGCATTTTTATAATTATTGTCCTGTATGTGCATTGAGAGTTGTCTTACAATAGCTTGTCATAGTTCTACCATTTTTCTGTCTTTCATGTGATATTGTTAGTGTTTTATTTGGCTGTGCATTAGTGACACGACCACTATTTCACAATGTAATTTTGAGCTTGATAAAATGTAGACTCTCTTACACAAGGTTTCAAAAAGCGTATGCGTAAAGCGATGCGCTCTCCTAGTAATGCGTAATGCGAAGCATCAATGCGTTATTGATGCGTAGCATCACAAAATATAAATAAATAAATAAATAAATAAATACTACTAGAAAATAAGTCTATATAAATATAAGTTGGCAACATGAACTCCATAATATAAGGTACAAATAAACTAACTCCATAACATAAGGTACAAATAAGTTGGTTGAGAATTAATAAGATTCTCTATAGATTTGCTAGGGACTAGGGTTTGTAGAGATTTTCAAGGCATTTTCTTAGCTGTAAAGCCTATTTTTTTGGTTTCTAAATTTTTTTTATCCAACTTATTAATGAGGCAGACGTTTTTTTTGGGTTTGTAGAGATTTTCTAGGTATTTTGTTAGCTGTAAAGCCTTTTTTTTGGTTTTTAATTTTTTTTTTATCCACCTTATTAATGAGGCGGACGTTTTGATGCGTTATTTTAGGGATGCGCCCAAATGCGCGCATCAAAACGCGCATCAAAACGTTTTTTGAAACCATGCTCTTACATATATCAGTTGTTGTTTCTTACATCCTTAGTCTGCGTATTAGAGATTACTTGGTACATAGTGTTGTGAATAGTGAACAACTTTCATGTGTGTTCTTGTCTAAGGATTGATAATAATGCCGCAAGTGTGTTCTTCAACTCAGCTCTTCTTTGATTGCATTACGACAATGATGTTTTCCAATTTGCCTGACTGTTTATGTGTATATGAATAATACCCCCACAAGGGTGTTGGTGCTGTTTTCCTTGGTAGCTTGGATCGATCTTCTTTGTTGGCTTCTTGTTTGACTCTACTTGAAGTGACTGCTTACTATGTAGTGTGTGCTTTCTTTTTTTCCTCATGTGTTCCTCAGGTGTTCTTGGTTAGATGTGAGTAAGTCGTATGACTGTGTAACGCGTTCTTGGTTACTTGAGTGAGTCGTTGAGTTTGATCAAGTCTGTATGTGTAGTACATTATAAAATTTTTGTATTAGCCAATTCATTTCAATAACTTTAGTGAGTCGGTGAGTTTAATTTTTACGTAGTACATTGTAAACTTTTATATTCATATACAAATACTTGTAAAGGATCGCAATGATATTTTAACTTCTGAATTTCTGACTTTGTTCCTTGCCAAGCTTACTTATTGACTTTTTGACTTATAAGTTATCTAATTGCCAAACTAACATTTTAACTTTTCAGCTTCTCAGAAGTAACTTCTGGAAGTTCAGAAGCAGAAGCAAGAAGTCAATTGGTATCCAAACATGCTATAAACAGAGTAAGGCAATCGAAAGGGAAAACTGCATATCTCTGGAATAACGTAAACTTCAAAATCCTATATGTCGGACGCTTTAGAGAGATACCAGAAATTAAGACTGAGAGAATCTTTATCTAGGGTTTATGATTACCCATCGGTTTGCAACGAGCTTAGCTTTATCCTCAGAGGTGTTTACGCCAAGGTTCCAAAGAATCTCCAATCCATAATCTTTGAGGATACTCTTTCTGCTATTCGACTCCTTCCCCAGTGAGTAATTTCATAAATAATTTCTCCAATTTGTTATAATATATTCATTAACAGTATTTTTTTCTTTAAAATATGAGAGAAATGAACCCTAAATTATTTTGATCGGTGTTACAATTTTAAGCCTGTTAATTCTAAATTATGAGAGGATTGAAATATGTGCATCAATGTTACAATTCTAAGCATGTTATTTCCAAAGTATGAGAGGACTGACCCCTAAATTGTGTTTATCAATACATTTCCAGGCTTATAGTTTTGTGGAACTCAGGTTGGGGGATATATTTGTGTCACTCCATACCATTTACGAATATAAATGGCCAATTTGTTAACCAGCTGCAGTTTGCAGGCGATCTTGATGAAGAGATATGATGATAGTAACAATAGAGTATTTGAATGCCCCAAAAAATGGACCTAGAATGATATCCAAGACCGTCTGTACTGGCACAATTTCGAGTTAAACCTTCTAAACAACACGTTGGAAAGTCTATTGAAAGTTATTTTCCTTTTATTGTTGTAAAACATTATTGCATAAAAAGGCGATTATTATACAGCTTTATCTTTCTTTTAGTCTATTGTCATGACTCATGTATATCTTCTCCTCACTTTTTCTGTGGTATTTTGGGATGCTTTAGGGTGCATACATGTAGGGGAAAGTTAGCGGCTAATCTCCTCATACAAGCAGCAGAGGCCGCGTTACCCAAACAGAAGAGAATTTTGGCAGTTGGAGAGTTCAAGCATGCTATAGTTGAACATAACAGACGTTGTAAAGGTCAAAAGAATGAAAAAGGTACGGACTAAAGTTTAGATAGCATGAACATTTATTTTGTATCTTTTTGGCCTTTCTGTCTTATTAAGTAGATTCCTATTAAGTTTAGATATGCATTCAGACTGTTTATCCGATAAAATTACCCTTTGGATGAGAGAAAAACAAACAAACTTGCAATTGAATGCATATCGTACCATACCAATCTAATGATTCTCATCCTTAACTTTACTCCTGGAGTCCGACTCACATCTTTTAACTATGTTGTCATATTTGTGTATCAGAAGCTGCATTGAAATGATCAATTTGTTGACCCCAATATGATAGATAAACAATAGATTGATAGGAAGAACAATAGTACTGGAGATTACGCAATTGTACCTTTAACTTTATTGCTTTTAGAGAAAGAATTTTACAACGTTTGCCTTCAGATTTTCTGCTAGGTGTGTATTCATCCCCTTTGTTTTTATCTCTAGAATTTTTTCAGTATTCTCCCCATATCCCTCTACAAGCACTCTTTGTACCCTGTTTATAGATTAGGACTACAACAATAGTAGTCATTCTAGGAACCTCCCCTATGTAATCTTCTAAAAGTAGGACTCCTAAGTTCCCCTTGTAGGATTAGGAAACCACTTTTAAAACTACTAGGAGAGGTATTTTCAAAACTGGGTTTAGGGTATTTATATGGGCCTATACCTAAAAATAGATCAGACCTCTCCCATCAGGAGGCTTTGGTCCCTCAAAAGCATTGAACCGAGAGTCGGGGAAGTTTAGCCTGCAACTGCTCTCTTGAGTACCACTTTGCATGCTTACAACTTTTTCCCTTAAGACATACTTGGAACAATTTTGTTCTCCAGCTCTGGTCATCCGCATTTTTTTGCTAAGAATCAGTTATTTCTTTGTTATTAAAAACCTTGAATTAGAGGGAAAGAGAGTTCAAAACAGTTTGTAGAGATTTGTGAGTTCCTCATGGTTTATATTGGAAAAAAACTAGCCGCTTGGCTAGTGTAGAGACAAAAAAACTACAACGGTAAAATGAGACCCCTAAAAACATTTTATTATTACTATTTTTTTTATTTTTTTTTTGTGTGTTATGAAATAAAATGAGAGAAAAACTAGCCTTTCGTTTAAAATGAGCATATTATCATCTACCAATACCTCTGCAGTCATGGGCGCGGCGAGCCGTAGCGTATAGCTATACTAGGCACACAAGTATTTATGCAGTTAACACTTCAGTAATTAATAGAAATGAATCTAGTAAAACTTCTTATTGCGCCGACCGAGCGAAGCGAGGGAGGACCCTATATATGGTGACTTTGTGTCAAATGAATAGTGATTTTTTTTTTTCAATTTAACACAAAAAGATTGAGGTGTTTTTACCGGGGTCTACTGAAAAGACTAAGTTACCCCTCAAAAGGACGTAAGTGTAATTTTTTTATTTCTTTTCTTTAGACATTTCATAAATAAACTATTAATATCTTTTAAAATACATGTCGGATTTTTGCAAAATTTATATGTTTAGAAAGTTATTTAAATTATCTACGCAATGAGTATAAACATCAATATCAATTTTAAAAAATTTGCCAAAAAGATCATTAGGTTAACTTTCATAGCTATATATACATGTTTGTTGTGATTTGTGAAGAGTAAAAATTGAAAATGCTTGCATTTGTGTGAAGATTAGTGAGAGTGCACATGTGCTCTTACTAATTATTCTTTTAACATTTCCTTAATTAATATTCACCTCTATTAATCAATTTTCATTTTTGTCAAGAATTACAAAGAGATGTATGAGTTTTGAGTCGCGTTTTCGGTTAAGTTTCCGCCAGAAATTGTATTATACATAAAATTGTCAGAAAAATTCTAAACATTTTCAAGTGAATACAAATTTTGTTTTATAAATTTGTCTGAGTATCTGTTTTGCTTACATTTTTTTTTACTTTACAAATTCTTTGTTCTTTCGTCGATTTCTTCGGACGGGGTGGCCCATCCACCGTGGGAGCGGTCATCTAGTATATAATTAGTTTAGCCATTTGGGTTAAAATGATAACTAATAGTATAAGACAAGTACATAGTAGAAAGATTTGAGAAAAGATTTGGAGAATTAGGAGTATATTTTAAAAATATTTTATATGATTTTTATTTAAACATACCATTTTGGGCGCCTTGGCCTGGAGCGCCCAAAAAGGTGCCGTCGGGCGCCATTTTTGAAAGCGGCATCTATTTTCCGACGTGGCGCCAAGTTGAAAAATGATGCCACTTTGGCGCCTAGGCGACGCCTTTGACTACATAGACCAAAGCCACTCTCTCGAGATGACCTACACTTTGAAAATGATCGTCGAATTTGGCTTCTTCCACCTAGCTGCTTTAGGGAAATTCCTTTGAATTAATGATCGAAGTTCATAGATTACTTAGTTTCTTATTTGCCAGCATTAGCATACCTTCAGCACCGACCTACTCATCACCGCTTACCAGCCCGAGTGTGTCTTATCCCACTGGCTATGGCTTCTTTTTAGAAACCCACTCTTGACAAAATGGAAATTAATATTGCCTTCAAAAAAGGAAAAGGATAAAATTTCCCAAATACACTGCTCATAAAACCAAGCTCATGTTAATCCGCCTGAAATCACTGAGAACCTGTAATTACATTCTCCTCCCTTGTTTTCCGAAATTCAATCCTTGGTGAGTATGAGTTCAGAGAAGCTAGTTCTGGTCAGAGTTGAGAGAAGTTTGAACTATGTTGTTGACTTGTGTCATTTATAGCAAGACCAAGCGAGGTTCTCTCAAAGTTGTTCACATAACATAATTTATGTATATGGATCCCCGGTTAATTTGTTGATCAAGTTGCTTTTAACTCCAGCTGTTCGTTACTTGGTTTAGATATATTGGTCATGGGTTCCTGCTGTTGGTTGCGAGGTGTTCCGTTGGTGATTCTCAAGTAAATAGGCTTACATTTCTTAAGGTTCTTCCACTGAGTGTCTTTGATTATTAATCTCCAGTGAAGAATTATGACCCCAATGCCTTCAATTCAATGCATATGAGCCTATGAATTG